>VXBW01007863.1:751478-807505 GCA_013400375.1 Thinocorus orbignyianus
TCCACTAACATCCACAGAGTCTACTACTAAATGAAAAAAAAAAAAAAAAAGTGTGCTGTCAGAAGTCAAACCTGATATTTCATTTGTTCATTTTTTCATTTTGTAAGAGTTCAGTCTCTGTTGCCTTAGTTGTGATTACCAACAGTTCTTGCAAAATGTGCCAACGTAATACACTATGAAAAATTTACTTGCTTGTCCTCTTCAGAAAATTCTTTCATTGTATCAGGTTAGCACAGTGCACAAGCTTTTTGGGGAGTGGTTTCCTGTAGTGTGTTACTATGAAACTTCTGCAGAATCACTGCAGAGAAAATCTCTCTGGGGACAGACTGTAAACTGCCATCTCCCACTTCACCATACTGAAAACTGCAAAACCCTTTCTACAGACATGCTGATCTTTTGTTGATGGAGAGAACAGTGGGTTCTTGACTGGCATTTTCAGCAATGATTTACCTTTTTTTTTTTTTCTGCTGGGCTTGTGAACAGCTGAATAAATCCAGACTGCAGAAGTTACAATAATAACTGTTATTGTTAGCAGTCCAAATGTGGAGAAACTGCAAGATGAAGCCAATGAGATGTGGCACGATATCAGTAATGACAATACTGACATTGCCTGGGTTTTTCCTGGACCATTCACCCTCAACATTAAATCCCTTGTGCCCATGGAGTCTTTATGCCAGCTTCTCCCAAAACTTTAATGCTTCATCTTCTATGATCTCCTTGAGCAAGCCCATCCCTGATAAAGTCACATTGATACATAGATGCAAAAAGAGAAAAATAGCGTGGAGTCAAATTACATTTGCCACTATTGGATTATTTGTTCTGTCTCTGAGGAATGCTTTTATCAGCTTCTCTTTGCCTTGACCATTTAGACTGTAAACTCTTTTGGGACATGAATTGACTAGCAGAAAGGCAGATAATGCACAGCTAATTGCAAGGGTGCTACAGCATTTGTGATAGGGATGAATTATAATCAGAAGGTCTGGCTAGGAGGGAGTGATTCTAATGCTTATTTCTTCAAGATTTACAAGTCATCTTGAGAACAACTGGTAGAGATATAAGCACAATGCATGAGAGCAAACTCTTATTTATATTTAATATTTTTTAAATATTAATTTTGTGTAGACTTTCAGCTCACAAAAAGAGATAAGATATAGTATCTATAAGCAATGGATAAATCAGGTTTATACAAGTGTTTAAAGGGATAAATATGTAAATGTTAGAATCCTTTTGAAGCTTTCATAAGAAAATAAAACAACTCAGCAAGGAGTTATCTCAGAGTAATGCTTTGTGTGGTTAATTTAGTACGGGAGAAATTTGAAGGAGAACAGAGAACTTGTGAAAAGCCACTATGCACATACAATTCTTAATGGGTCTATCCAGAGGATAAAGATAATAGTATTGGCCTTCTCCTAGATTTCTGCAGATGACACCTCTGGCCATTCGGAACTGTGAGAGTCATAAGATGTCTGAAAGACATTTCCTGATGCAAAAAAGTTGCATGAATGGAGACAGCATTTCATTTAACATCATACAAGTCCAGTCCCTAGATAAATCTTCAAACCTGTTATATCAGCTTTGGGGTCTTCCCAGAGAAAAGAGTATTTGGTTTTTCTTCCATCCTACCATTCTTTAATCTGACACTGCAGCATGAACCAACACTCTCAAATTTGGAGTGACTTTGACTGGCTTTCATGCTTATAACTCTTTTTCTCTCCAATTCTTATATTCCAAACTTATGATTTCTTTTCCTCTTTTCAAACTCATATTTGTGGAAAAGTCATTCTGCCTTAATCTTTTTGGAGATTTATGAAAAAGGTTTTTACATGTATTCAGCAAAGGTTTTGTGAATTGGCTCAATAAAGCTAAAACAGCTTTACAGTAGCTATTGTCTATTCTATAATGCTGCTCTGAACATAAACTATGGAATTCTAATGGAATTAGCAAGCCTGCCAGATGATTTCAGTCTTGTTTTGAATACATTGATTGACATGTCATTTTGCCCTTAAAATAATAATGGGATGCTGGAAAGAGCCTTCAACTTTAAACATCAAAGAATTGCTCAATTCACCTCATTAGTCTTCGACCTTTCAAATACAATTGTAGAATACATTAAAGATTATTTTAGTACTAAATTATCATCTAGCTGAAAATATTATTTCCATGGCTATTCAGTAGATGAATTATTTACTATTGTCTTTACTTATGTTATTAATAAATTCAAAGCTGAGGAAAACACTATATTACATGGTAAATTAATCAGAGCAACCAAATTTCATATCAACTCATATCTTTTTCAGTTGCTCTCAGTCTGAAAACGGATAGCGTGAAAAGTCTTTTGGTTGTGTTTTTTTTGGTGGTTTTTTTTTTTTTTTTTTTTTTTTTTTTTTTTTTTTTTTTTTTTTTGTCTCTATTCATCAAATTTTACTAAGTGAAGCAGCATACAGGAGGAATTATGATAATCTGCCCTGATTTTTGTTAGGAGGCACCCAGTCTACTTTCCAGGAACTAATGAGTTCTTCCACCTCTGATTTGTCCTTTCCTTTCTCCTAGGAACAGTATTAAAACATGACATTCTCCCTCTTCTCTTTGAGCTTCCCCATGGTATTGTGTCTTCACGTAGAGAGTTATAACTTATCTGCATAATGCATTTCCAAGGAGTCACAAGGCTTTTGTTATCTACATAAACACCAAAATGCTTTTGGCCCATGCATAACTGTTTTACGTTCTTAGGCATTTCCTTCTTTTCTCCTCAACCTGGACCCATGTGCTTAACTTTACTTTTGTTTCACTGAATTACCTTATATGAAGAATATCTTGTGTGTTAGCATCATTATTGTCCTTTGTATTGGTTTAAAAAGATTAAAATCTTGGAAGTACAAATAGAATTATGTTCCTTTATCAAAGTTTTCCTCTGAATCTACCTCTGTTCCCCTTGGAATTATTTTGGGTTTTAAGGAATTAGTAATTTCAAATGCCTCAATTTTATCAGTTTTATCTTTTCCAAATTTGTAACAAACCTGTTTCTTTCTATAATATAAGCAGCCAGAAATATAGACAGTGGTTGAAATTAATTTTCATACCACTGTCTTGGAATGTTTGGGTTATGGTAATCAAAATGTACTCACAGGTTGCACTGGTATAAAATCTGAATTTTTTTCTAACATTCATGTTGCTTGCTAATAGCAACAGAGTGACTCTTGGCTTATTCTAGACTAAAGGAAGCAGCACATACCATAACACCTCTATTTAAAAAAATAAAACCTAACTTTCAGTTTTCTGATTTCATATTCTTTCCCTATTTCATTATTTTGTTGTGTTTAATTGCCTGACTCACTTATCCCCACAATTCTATTAGTCTGACCAGATTGTTCTAAGTTTTCCTTTCCCACACTTTTATTTACTATTCCTTCTTTTTACTTACATTACTCCTGGCCTCCCATTATTTTAAGGTCATTAAAATTTTCATTTCCTTTCTTCATACCAGCCAAAACTAGTGAGCAATACTTACTCCCATCATGCTCTAGCAGTCAAGTCAAACTCTGTGGCACTGAGTCCAGTCACATTTATCCACACCATCAGATTTTATAACTGGTTTTTATCCTGCTGGACCCAAATTTCCTTGGGTTTGATGATCTTCCTCACAAGGAAGCGGGCCAATGGCAGAGTAGCCAGGGATGACCAAGGATGTGGCTGTCATTAATTTTGTGGTGATGCTCTAAAAGTAGTTCTTACCTTCACAGAAGCTCACAGTGCTCTGCTTCCCTTGTCCCTGAATGTTGATTCCATAGGAGAAAAACCACAACAATAATGACCAGTGCTGCCAGCTCCATCATCACTAATACAGCACATGGGGCAGGTGGCAGTCCTGAATGTAGGCTTTATTAGAAAATTCTCAATTGTATCTGCCAGATACCATTGCGCCCGAGAGACAGGCCTTTCACATGACCTCTTGCTATTTAACCAGGAAACTGCCTCTGCAGTACACTAAACAAGAAATGCCCACTGCATTTGAGTTATACAATAGCTTTATGGCAAACACTAGTGCTCCATTTTTCTATACAGCAGGGACAAGATTATAACTCTGAAGTTCAAATTTTATTTAATCTTGTAACAGAATGGCATATGTTTTATTTGGAAAACCGTGAACAACAAAATGTTTTCCTTAGTAAGGTGACTGTTAGTGATGGACTGGCAGGAGCAGGGCTCTACTCTGTGGTTTAGTATTGCTCCGACAAAATAAATGGGATAACGCTGATTTTTACCAGCTGAAGGCTGGTCCCGCCACTTGCTTCTGCTGCATGAGGGGAGCAGATGCAAAGCGTGAAGTCCTGTGACAGTCAGGGAGTAAGTTGAGGTGCTTCCCAAGCACAATTCCCCTGGTGTCAAACACTGCTGCAACGGCTTAGCACGTCTCCATCTGGGTCTTCCAGAGTTTATCTGGTGATCCATTGCAAGTGGGCCCCTCTGCAGGCAAATTTGGGCTTGGAGGAAGGGAGAGGCTTGCTCCTTGTGTCAAGCCTAGCTGGCTCAGCTTTCCTGGGATACTCCAGACAGGTTCTCTACACAGCTGGACTTTGGCAGGTTACTACAGAATGGGGTTACTCCAGTGTTTGCTCGTAACTTCTTTAATAAGGGTCTGTTCACTGACAGCAGTATTTTCAGCCTGGTGAAAAATCCCAAAGCAAGAAAATCTCATCTTCAAGAATTTTCAGGCTCATCAACTGGAAGAGAAGAAGCATGAAAGCCGTAATGAGAGTGGAGAGAAGCTCTCTCTTCCACAGGCTTTGTTGATTAACGCATAGTGGGTACTGCAGGTAAAACAAACAAGCAAAAATTGGAAGTGATAAGAGGAAGCCTTTTTTTGTGAATCCAGATAAGAAAGACTGCCAGGAGGTCTGTGTGGGATGCAGGAATAGAGATGGAAGAGGACAAAATAAATACAGCATTGAACACAGAATTGATACTGCTTTAGGTTTTGTTCTTCAATATTACCCCTCTTTTTTTTTTTTTTTAGGAGGATATGAATGATCTGCCATGAAATGTAATAGTCCCCTAAAGCTGGCTTTTTAGTCACTAAAAGTGTATGAAAAATGCAAATCACTGAACTCAAAGACTTACAGCCTCAGTAACTGAGGTAATGGGTTTTTGTTTATAAGAATAGCATAGCACTCTGCAGCATAAACCTTCAATTAATCCTTTGGTGCAACCTGCGACGATAGACTGCTTGGCATTATCAGATCCTGTTTTCACTGTACCATAAATGCAGTAAGTTGAAAGTGCTTCGGGCAGTTAAAATGACACATTTGAAATTTTGTGGTGTTTTTTTTTATTCCTTCAATTGTGCTAGCAGGGAAAAAAGATAAGGGGGAGGGAAGATCAGAGGAAACCCACACAGGTTTTAAAATAGATTTTGAATGGCAGTGTACTTTATTTATGTACTTTACTGTGTTTTTTCCACTGTGTACACATCTAACCCCTTCAGTCTCTGCCTCTTTATAGGGGTGTAGGTACAGATCCTTACTTGAGGTGGGAGAAATGGGTGTCAGTGGGAGCGATGCGGTGCTACTCTATATGCAGATTAGAGTAAAGGCTAAGTTTTGGCTGCTCAAGTTCTGTTGCTTACCCTAGATTCATGTTAGGTGCATAGGATGTATCTAAGGCAGGAATAAATCAGGTTGCATCCCTGCTTGCTCAGGCAAGACCAGGGTGTGCACCAGCTTCTCTTCTCCTGTGTCCTGGTATAGTGATATATAGGTGGGAAACCAAAAGTCACCAAACTGGTCTTCTCATCTGGGCAGTGAGGATGACCATGCATGCCATGCACTGTCTAATATCTCCATTTGCCTGTGAGTTGCAACCATATCTGGCTTAGGTTTCCTTGATAACCCTTAGGTCTCCGCAGAGCTTAACTATGCTCTGAGCAAGCCAATGTCTTTCCTCTGACTACAAAGGAAGCCAGGACCAAATGTATTTCCAACATTGACTATTCAAGATGATGTCTAAAGATAGGTGGGAAGACACTGAAAAGCTCTGTTTATTGAAAAGGAGTGTGGATACAGAAAATGATAGAAAATATACCTTTCTTTGTCCTTATGCCTAGTGTGCAGTGTGAGGCTAAACTCTGCTCAAATTGAATGGGTATTTGGCATAAGGATGCACTGAATACATCTCAAGCATGACGGGGTTATTCCTTCATCCTGTTTTTACTAATCTAACAAGAAAAAGAAGTGTGTTTCTTCAGTTAATTTGTATACCCTGTATCTTCCAGCCAGGATTTCCATTCCCACCTACCTCAACAGCTTTTATTGCTCTGTATTCTCTGTCTTTAGAGTCTTTTTACTCTTATTCACCAGGCACATGTGCGTTTTCTGTGTGCTGCAATGCAAACTACTGCTTTACCCTAACGGGAATATTTACATGCAAGAGGACAAGGTTTCTTCAAACTTTATTTTATTCTGAAAAAAACCTGAAAGCCTTTAAGAACATGTACTAGATGTTTTTCATTCTGCTACTTTACAACAGTACCAGTAATGAAATGTCCTGTAGGGATGGCTTTAGAGAGACAAACAGTCAGCATCACAATACAATGATGGCAGTCCCTGTGACACTTTGAGCACATTAGTACCACTGTGTTATGTTCTGGAAGACAGCAAGAGAAACAGCGGTTGTGGACTTTTTGACCAGTATTGTTGGAGGGTAGTGGTTGTGATTTCTGCAATGTGGTCTTCTCTGAAGCTATGAGATGAATGACAGTACCTTGGAGGAAGTGCTGGTATTACCCTAGAGAAAATGATCTAACAGAGCTGCAAACACCCTCCTTGGAGCATTGTTTCTGGCAAAAAATGCTCTTCCTTTGGGTAGCTCTAACATTGATTGGAGACCTAGCAGGCATTGAAGGGCTGAGGCACCTGTAAAGATAAATTGGTCTTGAAGTTTGTTTTTTGAGGTAAGTGCCCCTGAGGTCATGAGATCAAAAACTAGTCCTCTCACTTGTTAGATGTTTTCTGTGCAGCTAAAACAGATTTTAAAAACTGCTGAAGCATCTTCCAGTGAGAAACAGATCTGTATACAAAAATAATTTCCAGATTAACTCTCAGATTCCCTTTGTGTGATTTTTTTTCTTCCACCCCCCCGCCTCCCACCGCCCTNTGCATGTGTGATTTCAGGAAGATCTTATTTGCTTTCAGCTTTTTGTGTCTCTGTTAAGCTGGGCTACTCAAAGGTATGAATTCAATGCTGTCTTTCTCCCCAAGTAGCACCAGACAGAATACTACACACATACTACCTGCAGTCATGACTGCAGCTAGGCATATACTCCTCTTTCTCTTCTCTCTCATAAGTGATAATTCTTTTCTCACGCCCTTTATCTTATCTCCTCAGATTACTAACACCGTGGGGCAACAATATTTCTTTGCTTTGTGTTTTTGCTGCACCTAGAATAATGGGATGCTGATCTGTCTCATAGTTTCTGGGAAAAATTGAACCACAACAAGCTGTGTGTGCTGTGAGTAAAGGATATGATTCCAGCTAGCAGAAATACTACTAAACAAACATTATTTTGTCTATTCAAAGAATGGAAAGAAAAGACGTGTTGTTCAAAAGGCTTTGTCTTTCTTCTGTATTATTTTTTTTTCGCTATTACGCGTTGTTGAAGTGCTACCTAAAGCAGCTTCTACATTTCTAGTACAATGACCATGTTGTTAAAGGTCTTTTTCTAAGCCCCAGGCTATGTTCTCATTCTCTTATTCCCATTTGCTTTCTCTCCTCTTTCTGTTCCCTTCCCCAGTGTGAGTGGCACTGTTGGAGCTACCAGGACATTCCTGTCCCTAATAACCTGACTAGTCTGTCAACCATCAGGGAGCTCATTAGACTGCTAGCTACCAAGTGCCCTTGTACAATCTGTGTTTGGTGCTGTGATATATACAAACTGTTTTATTTTAAAAAATACCTTTGCTCTCTGAGAAATATTGTCAAATAACAGGCATAGTCCTTCTGGGTTTCTCTTCCAAGGGTTCAGTCCATAAATCCTACTTTTATCAGGCAGAAAGCACTGGCAAGTTATAGCCTGGGATAGCTCCTGCACCTGCAGTCCTTGGCAAGCTGGAAAGAGGCTGTCCTTTCACTCTTTGATCCTCTTTGTCCCCCTGAAGATGAAAAAGAGACAAAAATGTTAATGAGGGATTTTTGTCCTGACCATCTGACCAGTTGGAGTGAGAAGGTGGAACCAGTGATGGGGTTGGCACCTCTCTCCTTGCACACTCCTTTGTGTTGCCCTGGCTATGTGGCTGGGGAGGACAGTAATATAGTAATAGAGCTGGACTGGATCGCAATCCTCTCCCTCACACATGTGCTCACACCCTTTTCCTATGACAAGGGGATATCCCTATTGATAAATGACTTTTTCTCTACCTATACAGTATTCCCATACCATTGCCAGTGGTAGAAGACCTGTGCGTTGCTGAATGGGTGTTACCTATCTCATAGCACATGCACTCTTTTAAGTTTCAACAGAAAATGAGCTATTTCAGAAGAAAAAAAAATAGTTCTCTTGCTGCTACTCAGGCAGAGGTAGATAAAAGCCATAGAAACAGAATCAGTGAAGTTGGCATCTAATGACATTAGATGCCTTTGAAGAGAGCCGAGGCGTGCAGTCTCACAGGTCTTTGAATTTTACAGAAAATCCTCGCTGGGGAGTCAGGTGTTGGCCACACACTTCAATACTGTTGTTTATAATTTTTTCCACTTGTTTAATCTGCATATGTAGTTTAATGGGCTTTTTATATGAATATTTGAATTTTTAACTTAAGATCAATGAAAAGGAGGTGTAGTGAAGCAGTAATGGAAGCTGTTGCATACATTTTCATTCTTTTCTGTGAGGAGGGATAGTAAACATGATATTTAAAAATATCCAGAGATCTTGAATATCACTTTTGCAAGAATCATTGGATTCTACAGATGAAGTCTTTGATCTCTGAGAGGCTCCTTCAACTAGGCTTTAATGAATGTGTTACCTAACTGTCCTTCAAGGAAGGCCGTGATTATTACTTTGTTGTGTAACATTTCACAAACTGAAATGAGGAGATTCTTCACCAGAAACATTTGTTCTGTTAGGCTCATGGCTCTCATTTGTAGTGAAGTAGCATCTTCTGAGTTGCGGGAACAGAAGTTAGTTTAAGTGTTTTGGGATGATCAGCGTAGACAGATGGAGCTCCCTTTTAGGTGTGACAGGTTTGCCTGAAGATAAGAAAATGCAGCAACTCACCAGTCAGTCTGACTGAATCTACCAAGTCTCTGGTCTACAGGGCACGCTGACATGCCCAAGCCATGGTTTTGGAAATGCTCAAACATGAACTGTCTGATGACCTGTTTTCCCCTGGTAGTTTCTGGGTGTAATGAGATGGGTATTGGCAGGAAGCATGTGGTGTCTGCCCTCAGCAGAAGCACAGGAGACATGTGAAGCTCTCCTAAAGCAAATATTGTTTCCAGTCAGACTTTCAGGGTTTCCAGACAAGGTGGCTCTGGAGCAATGCAGTTGTGCCACATGGCCTGGAGAAATCTGTGAAATCCACAATCCCTCTGGTGCCTGTGCCAAGCCTTAAGCACCACCTGAGTAACCTAATGGAGACTAAGAAAACATGCACACCAGAGTAAAAATTCATCAAAATTGAGTGGTTTTCTAAAAACTTTCTGGTTTGGGGGAATAGCTTACAAATAAACATATAAAAGTATGTTTTATGAGGCAATTTCTGTTTAGCTCTACACAAAACCATAGGCCTTAATTCTTGATGTTGCTTTTCTATAGGTGGAAATCTCCATATCTACTCTTCCCAGTCCATTAGCTTCACTTTTGATTTATGGTCAGCATGCCGATGACAAAAAAAAAGGTTTTTTTCACATGCTTTATACTAACACAAGACCTTTTTGGTTAAGAAAAAAAAAAAAAAAAAGTTTGGTGGAGTTTGGTGTTGGCTTTTTTTTTTTTTTTTAATTTTCCAGAGATTATTTAGTATGTCATATTTAGTGCTTTCCAAAATGCTTTAAAATTTGATTTTAAAGCATCTGCAACTTGAGGGCAAACCAGGGAATGCAAAAGCTGGGCTACTTCTGAGATTTACACTCCAGCTTCCCACCAGCCAGATGGATTGGTGACTTGCAAGTGAGAGAGATTAGAAGAGAAGCAATGAATCACAGGGGCAGCCTGCATTAGAAAAGCCTCCAAAAGCTCAAATGAGTAGTTTTCTTAACAGCCATCTATTCAGGGCCTCAGCCTGTAGCACCCACTCTGCACAGCTTACTTCATCTTACTTGCTCATGAGGAACAAAGCACTTGGCTTAGCAGGTTTGTCAGCAGTGCTGCACTGCTCACAGCTAACCTCCATTTTCTTCCAAATAGAAATAAATCCTAAAAGAGAGCAGCAAAATGTTCTCACACATCATATGGCAAATGATGGCCCAAACTCAGGGTGTGATATTTACTCACCAGAAGGGAAATGCGTATGCGTGAACACCCGTGCACAGAGAAGAAAAATTTACTATGTTGTCTTTCCTTAGCAATTAAATATTAAAATCCTCATCCTGATTTGGCACCTCCTGCACCTCTGTGTAACCCATCCTCTGCAGATTTCAGCAGTCTTGGGAGCACACGCTGGCACTCGCCTGAGGTTTTAATGCTGCAATCAGTAGAACAGCAAGATTTGATCCCCAAAAAATGCATTTGGATTATAATTCTGATTTTAAAAACAGCTGTCTCTGTCATAGCCATGAGATCTTGATGTGTGTTATCCATCTGTGAAGTCTCAGAGAGTCTGCCTTCTTACGTCTTTGAGTGCGTATGTGGTGCCCTTATGCACATTACTGGGGAGACGTCATGGGACTGGCAGCCCATCTTTGGTGCCACTGCAGGAGAGGGTCAGAGACCTTCTTTGCCTCCCACTGTGGGGTCCTCATGCAGGAACACCTTGTGGTCAGACGGTTCACTTTAAACGTCAAGGAGATGTCAGTGAGATCATTTTCTTTTAAGACAAAACCCCTCTCTCAGCATGCTATTTTACTATGGAAAATGCCAGGGAGAATTATAGGACTTTTTAAAAAAAGAAAAAGAAAAAAGTGTAGCAGAGGCTTAAAATAATCTTGAAAGTTTTATGAGGCTTTTGGTTACCAACCAGCATTTCTAGAGGGTGAGAAGGTGATGCCTGTTTTGATGATCCTGGATCACATTTCCATTTTACCCTATGGACTTTGTGACTTTTTTAGTTCCTCATCTTTATCTGCCTTGATTGTGGCCTCTGTCACTTGCTTCTCCCTGGTAGCCTGTGTTGCCTACAAAATATTGTCTTATCCCAACCAAAACTGAGAGAATCTTTCCCTAGTTTTTCAGTAGTCAGGATTTCTTGTGTCATTCCTTGTTGAAGCAACTACTAGTTACTGGTGATAAAGTACTGGTACAGGTGGAGCACTGGGCTTTGACCAGTTATAGCAATTCCTTCATTCTTGCTTTGTGTGGCTTGCAACTGCTGTAATACTTGAAGTCAGATAGAAATAGAGAAGTCATAGGTAATAAACCCATAATAGGGTTCTGTTATCTAACTAAAAATCACTTATATACTAAAAAAAGTGTTAGTCCATTAAAGCTGAAATTAATCTGGAGTTAGTTCCAGTGGCGAATCTGAGTAGAACTGGTAGAAGGTTGAGATTTCAAAGTCTAACTGTCTGTATTCATGACTTTCTCTTGATTTTGTACTTCACATACAAGATGATTCATAGCTTTGTATTCCATTGTATAAAATGAATGTTTGTTGTACTGGAAACACTGACTGTAAAAGTATCTGACAGTCTGTTTCTCTGCCATGTTGTTCTTCCTTTACAAAAAAATGATGATAAACTTCTTGTACAAGGGAGTTCTGTGAGTTTTCTTGGCATACACCTTGTTGGAATTCAGATTTTTATATTATTATCATAGGAACAAATCCTGCTGCCCTTATTGAATCAAAACTACTGTGGATTTCAGCAAAAACATTGTCTAAGTAGGGTGTGAAGATCGGGAAGGAAGATCTAGCACTTTTCTTGCATAATATCTAAGAAATGACAGGCATCTGTGTTATTACTTTCCATTCATAACATCTGTGGAGAGGACTTTCAAAAATATTGGCATTGCCCTGGATATCTAGGCTGGAAATATATGTTAAGCCTGGGGAATCCGTTTCTTACTTGACTGACAACCACATTACAGACATGTACCCTGTGGTGACCCTGTAGGCAACAAAAGCTACCAAACACTTTCTAATATTGTATCATAAACTTAATACCTTCCATGCAGAAAGTAAAACCCAGAAAATCAATAATTGTCGTGGTTTGGCCTCAGTGGCAACAAAGAGCCACGTCGCAGCCTGCTCACTCTGATTTCCCACGGCGGTGGGAGAGGATTGGAAGGGAAAAAAAAAAGGCAGACTCGTGGGCTGGGACAAAAGAAAACTGTTTAACAGAACAACAGGTGTTACAGGGAAACAATAACACAGATGGGGGGAATACAAACATGAGTATGATACTGACCGCAGCCCGCGCCGTCCCAACCGCCACCGACATCACACACGCTCCCTGGCCCAGCCGCTCCGATATATATATCCCGACACCGCCACTCTGTTTCAGCCATAGGTGTTACAAAAATCTAGTAGTGAAGATCATCTTGTAGCTTTCTGGGTACTAAAGATCTCGTGTATGCCCAGCATTGTTGTAACAGTCCAGTCCTGTCTGACAGCATGGGCTTTCCAGACACAGTTTGCCCATGCGGTCTTCAGTCAGGAATCTTTTACACAATACTCTTCCTGAATCTTGCCAGAGGTGATAGAATGGGGACTTCTCATGAATGAAGACTTCTTTATTTTTACATGCCACTGAGTCTTCTGCTTTCAAAAATGTGAATTTTTAAGGGCTCATCAAAATAGGAAAAAAATAGGAGAGGAAAGATCTACCTTTTGCTATCGCATCGCTAGTCAGTCTTTAATGATTTACAGAAAGGAGCTTGTATCTTCATTAGCTTGCTTTAATGAAAAACTACAGAAAGCAAAATTAACAACAATAGGCAAAAGGTCATTGTCAAATTAGGCTGAAATCTAACGAATACTGGCCACAGGTTCACACCGATTAGTAACGGCTTGGTTTGTTTTCCATTAGTAAAACACACTATAGATGGCCTGCTCCTCTGAAATGCCGTTGGAAATAGCAAATGGACTGTGATGTCTTGTCCTAACAGCAGCCAGGTGTGTGATGACAGGCAGGATAACCGGACCATCTGTATGACTCCAGAAGCAAATCTGTAGTTGGGTTATTTCATTACAAGCAAACTAGGAGCAAGTGAACATGTTATTTGATGTCCTGTTGTACTAAGCTTTTTTCCTAAGACTGAAAAATAGAAGTTCTTATGCCTCTCCTGCTGTTACTCCTGGTACTCATCTATTAACTGGCCCAAGTCCAAGTTGGTGTTTATTAAATCATAACCACAACAATGATTCTCTCCTGTAAGCATGCAGGAAATTAAAATAAGAATAGATTTTCCTTTTCAGTAGCGTAAACTGTAGCTAAAGGAGGACTGATATAGTACAGCGAGGAGCCCAGCAGTAAATTATTCTTCTCTGATGCTGAGCTGTCCAAATAATCAACATCCTGGATAAACAAAGTTGAAAGCAAACTGTGGCACAGTCACAGCCTATCACTGCAGCTCAAGTGCTAAGCTGTCAGCCGTGGTGTGGGAATGGGAAAATGAGAACAAACTCTTCTTCTGACCGCTGTAATAGCTATTCACATATTAATGTTATGTGAGTAGATGCAATGTTTGAAGGGGACTGGTATTTGCCCATTCATCGATATTTCAGTACAGATGTCAGTACTTTTTGGGGAGGGAGAAGGTAGGAGAGCTGAATGCTGGACCTCTTTTCCACGGGTGCCCAGCCTGAGCACTGCATGTGCCTGCATATCCTTGAACTACGGCTTGTGCATTTGGCACCCTACCTGTGCTCTCGAGCTCATACGGCTGTGCTAGTAATAGATATTACCTCTCTAGAAAACGTGTTTTGCTTACGTCCTTTGACCATCATGGCTGCAGCAAAACTACTACTATGACTTTGATTCGTAAAGACTATCTCACCCATACACGTGTACAGTTCATTTTTACAGCTCATATTTGCAAAATAATTTTCTCAAGTCTTTTCTGAGGCTTACAACAATTACTAGGTAAGTATCGAATTATGATAATGAAAAACAGAGCTGAAATCCATAAGCCAAATTTAAACAGGATAGAACTTGGTCACCGCTCAGAGTTCATGTACATGAAAATGTAAAAGGATTTTTTTTTGTACTTTGAGAACACTGAGGGGTACAACAGAAATCAGGTCCTTACTGTACTAATCAATAAGAAATAATTTGCAGAGCTGGGAGTCTGTGTGGAGGAAAGAGAGGAAAAGTGAAAGAAAGAACTTGTTCCTCCCCTCAATTTTTGCTGAGGAACAGAGACACGGAGCTATTAATTGGCTTGCCCAGTGTCATGCAGGGTTTGTGTGACTGATCAAAGAACAGAAATCAGGTCTCCAGAGTCCTGCTCCTCAGCCTCAACCACAAGATAATCCTTCATTTTAAATGCCTGCCAGTCAGCTCTCCTGGTTATAATGCTGGCTGAAGTGTTATCACTGCAGTATGAAAATGCAACTACTCAGTGTTCATCAAAGCCGGATGAATAAATGAAAACTCCCATTCCCCTCGCCTCAGGACTTTAGGTACCATCTCTCTTAATATTTATAACAAAGTTAAATGGAGTGAATTCTGGGAAACTAGATTATCCAATAAACCCTCCTTGCAAAACTGGACAATCTGAATAAAAAAAACTCAGCCATGGCCAAATGGGTAGCCTGCAATTACATTACTCCTTCAAACATTATTTCATATTCGACAGTGACTGTAGATTTCTGTTGACTCAGTTTTTGATAAGCACAAAGTAAAGCAGTCCAGGTTTGCTCACTGTGCTCTGGTGTGGTTACTCCTTATGTCAGAAGGACGTGGTGTAAGGAAGGGCTTTCTGTGCTGTCATCTAGCATGTGCATTTCTTCATTATACTCAGCATCGTGGATTCACCATCGATACGCTTGTGTCATGGTCTGTATGACAGGATGAGGGAGCAAGAACTGCTCATGAGAAGATACGGGCTGCTCTCCTGTGTGCTGCATCTGGGTCTTATGCAATTGTGTCCCTGTAGAGCTTTGATAACCGGTTTTGGGGAGAAACACAGGAGTTCTGTGCGTTAGCAGTGTGTTCATGGAGCTGAAAAAATGCATTGACAGTATGTTGGTAGGGCAGAATTATAATTGTCAAGAGAATCACAGGCTGGTTTTCCCAGGGCTCTGGCACACTGTGTCCTCCCCTCCGGCAGTCAGGGCCAGAAGCACTTGGCAACTGCCCATAGTGTTAGCCAGCCCCTGCCAGCTCCTGCCAGCTCCCCTACAAGGAAAGCTGAGGGCACTCCCCCCACAGGGGAAACCTCAGCTAATCATTTCCTGGAAGTAACCCATCTAATCATAACTTGAACATCAGTGCTGTGCAACTCTTTAAGGAGACAGGAGTTATTTAGGAAGTGAGATGTAGAACTTCAAAAACTGTTTCAATGATTGGTGTTGGAGTTTTACCTTTAAAAATGTGACCTAAGCCCTGATGCTTCAAAATTCCAGCCTTAAACCCCAAATCCTCAAAGGTCTTTAGACAGCCAATTACCAGTGGCATAAATCGCTTTTGCAAATGTATTTTACACATCTAGGACACACAACTGTTTTATAAAAGGGCTCATAAAAGGCAGCCTGGCTACTGTGGATAATGAAGCTTCTGCATGTCCAAATTCCAATGAAATTATCTCTCCAGATAAGAAAAATTGTGTTTTCTAAGGAAGAAAAAAAAAAAAAAAAGCCACAATGTTTTGCTTTATTTATTTATGACATTTATTGAAAAATAAGTCCCAGTCTAGGCCTATGGTATTTATCTGATTACACACATAAAAGTTGTAGGATGCTGTCCACAAATTACAGGCTTTGGTCTTCTCACCCGAGTCTAATTATGATAAATTTGGCTAGCTTACCTGGAAACATTTTATTTGAATTCTGGACTTATTTCAGACAGCTGCTTGCTTTTCTTCCTCTGGGTATGATTCACTAATAGGTAGCTTTGAACTGCAAATTAAAATTTTGCTTTCTGTGACCAAAGTTAATTTTGAAACTGTTTTATTCTTCTTCATAAATCTCCTCCTCTGAGAGATAAATTGCATTTAATGTTGAAAAGAAGAAACAAGAATCAATTTACAGCAGCTTGGTGGCTACGGAAGTGTGATGTGTCATGAGATCTGGCAGCACTGCAGCTGCCTGGACTTCCATTTCTAAAGCTGCTGCACAGAGTCACTGATGAAAGGGGAATATCTGGTCTGCAGGGCTCTCAAGCAAAATGATGCTTAACTAGGGTATGCCGCCCTGCATAGGCTTGTGTTCAGGAGTTGTGTGTGGTGCTGTTACCCACCAGTGTTGTCCTCAGCCCTTCTACCCTGTTGTTGTTTCAGCTGGGCTGGAGTCAACTTTCTGGCTAGCAGCTGGTACAGTGCTCTGTTTTGGATATGGGATGGGAATATCATGGTAGCACACTGGTGGTTTTGATTGTTGCTAAGCAATGAAGGTCTTTTGTGCTCCTCATACTGCCCATGACAGAGTAGGATGGAGGTGCACATGAAGCTGGGAGGTGACACAGCTGACCCCAACCGACCAAGGAAATATTCCCTGCCCTATGACATCATGCTCAGTATATAAAACTGGGGGACGAAGAAGGAAGGGGGAGGATGTTTGGAGTTATGGCACTTGCCTTCCCAAGTAGCCAGTAAGTGTGGTTTGCTTCAAGTAAAATAAAGCCCTGTTTTTCTGGAGATGGCTGAACACCTGCCTGCTGATGGGAAATTCCTTGTTTTGTTTTACTTTGCTTTTGTGCGTGGTTTTTGTTTACCTATTAAGCTGTCTTTATCTCAACCCACAAGTTTTCTCACTTTTACTCATCTGATTCTCTTCTCTATTCTGCCCTGGGAGGAGTGAGCAAGTGGCTGCATGGTCCTAGCTGCTGATTGAGGTTAAAACACAACACGCCAACAGCACAGTGCTCCAGTCTTGAGCAATTTGTTGAGCAAATATATTGTTCAGTGCCTCTGTGGTCTAACACGATAAGCTATTGGGAAACACTAAAGGGGCACACGGATGCAACTGATTTCCCTTGCTAAGGTAACTGGGAGGGCAGCGAACCATACACTGATGTTTCTTCTTTTGTGGATAAAGCCATGATGTATTTTGCCTACTAGACCAAGATGACTTGTAAACCCTGGAAAACTCAGTGAGGCATTACAGATACTGCTTGTACTGTTGTTCCTTGATTCACGATCTCTAAACCAGAAACTCAGTTTGGCGTGCTGAAGTCTTGATCCCAGCTGCTGTCTCTGGCATGAATTAGTGCCATTTCACTGATCTGCTTTTAGATGCTTTTAGGCACTGAAGCTAATAAGAATCTTTTCACTGTACTGTCATCCTTTCTATCTATGCAGTACTAGAGGTCATAGAGAAAAAAACATGTATTATTAGTAACATCTGGACTTTCTTTAATAACAAATACTTAATATTATCCTAGATAGTCAAATATATGCCTCTCACTTAATTGAAAGGATAATTTGTTCACCCCAGAGCTGATCTTGAAGACTGGGTTGCGGTAATTTTAGCTCTAACCATTGCCATACCACACTACCTCGTTGTATACCTTAGCTGCAAACATTGGATATGGAGGATTAACTCTGATAAAGAAGTTGCTTTAATATAACTTCACCTGTTGAATGACTTTATTACCTTAACAAACCTAATGTCTTAAGAAAAATATCACCCACAGAAGATAGTAAAAAAATATTCAAATGGTAGAGTCTTTGCTTTAGCAAAAGATCATGTTGGTTCCTCAGATAAAGTGAATTTAAGAACGCTACTTATTTTCTACTTCCTCCCTCTAGCTAGCTTAAATTCATGGTAGAATTTTGTAGTGCATGGTGCATTTTATTAATTGATATTGCCATTTTGAGATTTCACTGATAATGAGCCTGTTCAGGTCATGCTGGTATTTCACTCCTTGCCATAATTGCACTGTTACACGGTTCCCCTAGAGAATGGCAAGACTCAGCTAGCAATAATTGCTCCTCTTTTGTCTTCATGTAACACCTATATGTACCAACCTACACTTGAGCTGAAAATCTCTTGAGTCTCTGGTTTCTTCATTTTTCCATGTCAAGTTTCTGCATAAAAACAAAATTAAGAACATTCTAGAGATAATTATTGCCCAATAACATATACTGATGAGTATTATTTAGGCTTAAAAAGCATATCAGACCCATTTGCATGCCTTCCCTTCCTATCTCACCCTCGAAAAGACTCCATAATTTCCAGTCAAAGGCTCCAGTGATGGAGATCCATCATATCCCTTCCTACGTCCCATTATCCTTAGTGACATAAAATAGTTCCTTATTTAATCTCTGAATCTTCTTTGTTGCTATTTAGGCCCTTTATGTCTTTGTCGTGGTTTGGCCTCAGTGGCAACAAAGAGCCACGTGGCAGCCCGTTCACTCTGACTTCCCACAGCGGTGGGAGAGGATTGGAAGGAAAAACAAAGGCAGACTCATGGGTTGGGACAAAAGAAAACTGTTTAACAGAACAACAGGTATTACAAGGAAACAATAACACAGATGGGGGGAATACAAACACGAGTACGATACCGACTGTAGTGCGCAACGTCCCGACCGCCACCGACATGGCGCGTGCTCCCCGGCCTGGCCGCTCCGATATATATATATCCCAACGCTGTCCCCCCCCGCCTCCATTTCCTGTTGTCGTCCCTCTCTTACCCAGCCAGCTCCCTGCTGCCCCTGGGCCTGGTGCACATGGGATGGAATAGCTGTGCCCTGACAGAGTCAGGGGAGAATTAACCCCGTCCCTACTGGAAACCAGGACAGTCTTATCTAAACAAGCAATAACAAGTTGTTCCCTTTCCCTTTGCAACTGCAGTGTATATATTTTAAGGCTTCATTTGGAATAAGCACAAATTAGCTCAATCTCTATTCACTGGTGATGTTTCTTAGATTTCTGTTATTCTGGCATTCTTATTTATACCCTCCAGTTTCTCCAGATCACTTTGAAGTGTTTTGCCCCAAACTGGACATACTACTCCAACTGAGATCTTACATTACTCAGGCTCTTACCTGAGTGTCTTTCAGGTTTTACTCCTCTTTTTATAATCCAGGGTAATGTTTTTCCTTCCCAATAACGTTGTCTCATGCAAACATTATCATCCATTGCAATTATTAAGCTCAATTCTAGAACTTGCCATCCAGCTCAGTGTATACTCATTTGTCTAGTCGATTGTGCCTGTCTGGGTGTAGTGCATTGCATTCATCCCTGCTAAGAACCATTTTGATTTTTCTCCAGGAAGCTTCTCCAGTTTATCAAGAACATTTTGTATTCCAGTCCCATTCAATGATCAAAAACCTGCCAAACATTTATTTACCTGACTCAGCCTCACCTTAACAACTTAAACACCTGTTCAAAAGTATCTACATATTAAAAACCGAAATGGAGCTACAAGTTTAAATTATCAGACTGCTGATAAGCAGGATGTATGGAGTAGCATAGTTATATATCCTGTTTCCTTCTG
The DNA here is from genome assembly GCA_013400375.1 of Thinocorus orbignyianus. Lineage (NCBI taxonomy): Eukaryota > Metazoa > Chordata > Aves > Ciconiiformes > Thinocoridae > Thinocorus > Thinocorus orbignyianus. The sequence continues at coordinate 771,222 of VXBW01007863.1, forward strand.
GCTTGGAGGTTTTACTCAATTTTGTTTTGTTTTGTTTTGTTTTGTTTAAGCCTCTAGGCTTAAAGACAAGTTCACAACAGCTCCTGCTACCAGCAGAACAGCCCCAGTGCATAACTCAGAGTGGGCATCTCCAGAGTAGCCATGGGTTAGAGAGCACTGGCTAGCAATGGGAAGGGGAACATGCATAAGATGTTCTCAAGATGCTGCCACCCATGCTTCAAGGCTAGGACAATACGGAGAGTCAAAGACTTTGTGCTGGAAGGCAGTTGGAGGGCCCTGAAATCTGACATGAAGATTTGAGCTGTGCTAGTTCTGTGCCACAGTGCAGCTTGCCATGAGAACACACCCGCAGTTGCTGGGATTGAGGATTAACACAGATCATTTTCCACTTAACTAGGACATTTAAGGAACCGTTTTGCCTTATGGTATCCCTGGAGACATTTTACTGACTTCAGTGATATTGTTAACTTTCCCCAGAAGACTCCTCCATTCTTTATACCTGAAGTCCTGGCAGAGTCATATTTAGGAGTGACATGGGGAAGAGCCACTTGCCATACTGTCGCTCAGCCCTATTCCTGTCACAGGGTATGGATCATATGCTGCATCATCTGATGTTAACTGCAGTACTGTTCTCCCTCCTCCTTGCCTCTTCGCCATCCTTCTCTCCCTTCTCTCCTGTTTCCTACACCCTGATCTTTTATTTCAATAATCCACTCCCAGATAAAGCCTGGCAAGGAAAAAAAGCTGAATACTAAGAAGCCACAAGTATTTCTGGGTAAGCTCTCAGGCTTGTCTCTCTTTCCTCCAATCTGTTCAGCAGGATGTTTAGATTACTGCTTTTTATGTTAATTCTGTCATCTTAGTACAGACTAAAGAATTTGAGTCGGCTGAAAAGGTGTCATAAGCAAAGCCCAAGTAGAGCTTTACAGATGATGTTCAGAAGCTTCTCTTAAACATTTCACAGCTCCCTCCTTCCCTGTCTTTGCACTCTGTGAAAGAGAATTGCATTTATGAGCCATTCATCCAAACATTTTTCCTGTTGGCATTCATGGCAGAGAGGAGTCTGGGGACAGTGAATGCTCCCACAGCTACTATGCAAATAGCAGCTAATATTCAAGTCTGCCAGGATGGGAGTATATTGGTTGATGGGCTGGTTTGTATATTCACATTTTTATATGCATATTTATTGCTTGTAACACTACTTAGTCACTTTACTGAAGAATCTGGAAGAGAAATGTTAAAATGGCACAATCTCAGCATGTCCCCATAGCAACCCTTACACATGATGAGTTCAGAGTTAGTGGATTAGAGTTGTTTCTCTGATGAAACACCAGATGTGGCAAGGAGGACTTTGACCAAGGCAAAAGGCTCTCCTCTCCATGGATGTTGGTCCTATTCATGCCCTAGCTAATGCTAAGAAGGTGCTTATATAGAGAGACCATTCAAGGCTGGTTTGATTTCCAGCCTGAAGATGTTCTAATTTGCGTGCTGATCCAGCAGTTCCTCTGGACTTACAGCAGCAAAGGGCTGCCCCATCTGCTGTCTCTGACAAGTCTCCTGGCCTAGTTTGTCTCCTATGGAGACCCTGTGGCAGTAAGTACTATCTCTGAGTCCTTAATTCCCTGTTTTCACTAGTATTTCTGAAGATTATTTTGCACTGGCAGCTGTGATGGAACAGAACATCTGGGAAGCAGTGGTAAGTGTTACTTCCTATCACTGGTAATGATTGTACTTTTAGTGGTTAGATTTCATTACTAAAACTCTTTATTAATATAGGACCACTCTCTTCTGTCCCCAAAATGGTCTGCCAGCAGCTGGATCAAAACTGATGACCAGTAACAACTGACAAATACAGAGATTTCTTGCCAGCGTTGTACAAAGTGGATGTGTTGTGTTAAAAGCCCTGGGTTTGAAAAGAATAGCAAGAAAGTGTAGAGTGCTAAAGGAAATTATATATTACAATGGCATCCTCCATATTCTCCTGCTGTCCTTCCCATTGCAACAGCTGTAGCCAGCAGCAGTACCTGTGGTGGAGAATTTTGATACACCAAAGTGTGGGCGTCTGGTGCTGTTTTCCTGCAGGTTTTAAAGAAATTGTCCTCATCTTCAGGAGAGAAGCACAGGGAATATACACAGTTCATGAAGAAAGCAGCAGTGGACAGGTCTGAAATGGAGAACATGTACAAGGCTTATTTCACTATTGGGTTGTTTGATCTGATTGGAACTGTCATTTCTGTCAAAGAAGTGTCTTAAAGGACAGATAACAGTACCTGGAATCCTCTTCAGGTGCTTAAATATATAAATAACAGCAGGACAAAGGAACACTTAAACATACATAAGAAATCTGGTCCATTGAAACCCTTTATATAAATCCAAATAGGATCCATGGGAAAACAGCACAATAGCTTGCCAAAATCAAAGGACAATTGCAACCACTGTGAGATAAAATAAAACAAGATGAGCAAGTCTCAGAGCACAACAGACGCCACCTGACTCTTGTTCTAGCTGTAAACTTGGTACTTTGAAACTCATAGCCTTTTTCTTCTTTCCTGGAGTTTTCCTTTTATGCTGAAAGCTTAATATGGTTGCTGTGAACCAAGTGTTTGGTTACACTTATGTACTGCTTACAGAGAACATCTGTACCATATCCTGGACTTCTGAGCTAATCAGATGGAACAGTTCAGCAGTTCTTTATGTCACAATAAAATCATGACAAAATGTTCCAGGAAATCCCTGCTCACCAGGCATCCTGGCAGCAATAGAGCTGTGTGTCTCAGAAGGGTTTCCTGAGGGAGGTGGTAAAGGCAAGGTCTTGGGAATTGCTCTCCAGAATGGTTGTATAAGGAGAAAACCAGAGCAGATAAAGAAAACAAAAGAACAAGAATCTCAATCAGAGGAAATGGAAGCAGTGATATTTAGCGCAAGCCCCTTTGGGAAGGCAGATTTAGGGATCTCTGAACATGGTGATTGATTCTGTTTTGCTTCTGATGCTTTCATGGAAATAACACTCCCTGTGCAGTCTTCATAAATTAAGAGAAGGGCACCTAAGAAAGTACTTGACTAGCATAATCTGTTTCTCTTTGACATGAAAACAAGAGAGCTATATTCAAAATACTGTCTATGCCCTCCGGCAAAAGGATGACAAAAATATATGTGCAATTGCATTCCTCACTTTGGGCTTTACTATTATCAGAGGGCATATGACTGCCTCTCCCTCCCTCTAAGACCTTTCTGAGGTAAAGACAGAGATTATGTGTCACCATCACTCATAATAAATAGCTTTCTCATCAGATGGTTGGCATTTATGAAAAGCTCAATGACAGCAACACTGCTGAAGAATAAGAAGTCACTGTTAAAGCATAAAAGGCTTGTTGTTTTCATTGGAGTTAATTTTCATCCAATTTTCCAATCTAGTATTTTTTGAAAACCTTTAACACTTCCTAGCTCTTCTTGGTATATAAACACTGCACAAACATTATCTAATTCATAGTTAAGTAAGTAGTTATTAATATTTTCATTTGGGTGACAGAACGCAGACAGGAACGATACCTTTCCTAATGTCATGGATTGGGTCATTTGTTCAGCAACACTCAGGCTAAGAAGGAAGGGTTAAAGGCTGGGTTATGCCATGGACTAAACAACTCAATCTTAGTCTTCATGAGTAGTAGAACAGGAGCAGAGAAAACATATCTTTGTTCTCAAAATGAAAAGAGCAGAAATGAATCAAACCTGGGTGCCATTCTCCACCCTGCTTTCCAAAATACTTGTTACCATCTGGACTACTGAGGTAACACCACAGTGATATAAGCCAGCTAACAAGTCGAGTCTCAGGGAGGAGCAAAGGAGGAACTGGCATGTTACTGGATAAAAGGGCCTTTTGGAAGCTCTTCTTGGTTGGTACTTTTTGAGTACATTGGCTTGGTCCTAACATGAGGCAGTCCCTAAGCAAATTGACCTAAGTCATAAAGAAAGCTTGTACCAGTAGGGCTGTAATGTGGCAGATGTGTGGCCTCTGGGAACTCCTAGGTTAGATGCCTAGTGTTAACTTGTTAAATGAGTATGTTCTCACAGAAATATGTGCCTGTCTTTCTGGTGGATGGTGTAACAAGACCAGGCACCTCCACAGGAAATGTTCAATGCTCCCAGGGAGTTAAGGAGATGCTTGGTCAACCAAAGAGAAACAGTAAGACAGGTGTATGCCCTAATGGCCATTTAAATCAGGACTTCACATTAAATACATCTATCCTTAAATCCTTCTTTTTAGTACTGAGTTTATACCAGAGAGTAGCTATCTGATGGAAGGGGAAGAGACAATAACAGCCTGCAGAGCTCACCTGGGAAGTGCAGGCTCTCCTCAGCCTGCGGGCTTCCACTCAACAGCTCCCCTTCTCTTTTAAGCTGTGGTTCTTCCCCACCAGCCTGAAGGCTTGGCTGAAATGGAGCTTCTTGCCATTTCTGTGCAGATGGGCCACCATTCAGGAAAGCAAAATCGAGCAATGAGGAAGGTCCTACGGTGGTGCGGGGCCAGGTGGGAGGCAGGCTAGAGAACAGCAAGGGGAGTCTCATTACAACAGTAATTTTCTTGACCTACTTTATTCAACCATGGCACTTTGCAAGCAGGGTCCCTAGCAACAGCTCTGCAGACCTGAGGCATCATGTTGGAGACTTGGTGTTTGTTTGTTTTCAGCTGGTGTTCCTCATCCTTAGTAAGGCAATTTGCCAGCAGCTTAACAAGGATGTTGCCAAAGAACCTGCCTCTCTTGTCTGTGCTTTCTCACTCATTCATGAATTCTGTGCAGAAATGTGGAGGAGAGCAAGAGAATTACTTTATAATGTTACAGTAACACTGTTTGGGATGAAAAATCACACAAAACTATGTGCTTCATGTCAAAATTACTGAGGAAAAGAATGCTGTAGGCTACTTGTGCTAATGCGAGAGTTGTTCCCTGTTTCTGAGCTCATGATCCTGCAGTTAGATACAGATAATGAGTCAGAGCTGAATGCTTCCTGTAGACTTACATTTTCCATAGCTCAACGACACACTGCTGGAGTGGTTTTAACAAGGTAAGCACACACAGGCATACCTCAAGTCTTAGGGGAATAAGGGGCCTAAGAGCATTTCATGTATTGAGAATCTGCTTTAGTAATGATACTTGCCTAGCAAAAAAAATCCATAAATATCACTTGGATTCCTTTCATTCAGATGTTTGCCTTCCTAGTTCTGTTTTATCTTTCCAGAAACACAGCATCACAGAAATTTTTACCTTTTCGACTCCTGCTGACCATTATATTACACGTGTAAGCAGATGTGATGCCCACATTGTATTGACCATGTGAAACAAGTTTAGCGGCCCCAAGTTCAACCTGTAATAGACTGGAGTAGTGTTGAATTAGGGGACAGATACGCTCATCACCATCAAGTTTTGACAATACCTCAACACCCCAGTAACTCAGCTGCAGAAAAAACTGTCATATGTAGGAACATATTCCTCCTCCAGCCAGAGACCCAGAGCAGGGTTTGTACCTCTCATCCATCCTTGCATTCTCTAATGTGTCTCTGCAAGTAGCAGGATAAGCATCTCAGGCCAACTCTTCACAGAACTGGTCTCAGACCTTCACTCCATTATAAACTTGAACAATTACTATTATATTTTCCTCTCTGTTAAACCAGGCCTCTGAAGCCATTAATCTGTTGTTTAGTACCACAAATGCCTTTTGTATTTCAGTTCTACAAGCTGTAATAGTTACCAGATACAGAGGCAGTTTCAGAAAGAGGACTCCTTCCAGGGGCACCTTGTTCTTCCTAAGATATTGACATTGGCATCTTGCACACCACATAAATGACCTCACTTTTGGGACAGCAACGAATCTTATTGAAGCTGGAGAGCAGCCTGAAGTATGTATTGCTGCTGCTGTACCCAAACAAGTTGTGGGTGGAAAGAAAGATTAGCAGTGTTACCTGCTACACACTACATCTGCTAAAATCTCCATTTTGTATCACACAAGCAAGCCAAACCCTGAAATATCTGTTCTTTGTGGTCCTGCATAAAGTATCTTTGCCCATAACTTTGACTCAAAGTGCTGAGGCTTTGCAATAAGAGGTACAAATGCCGGTGTTAAAAGTCCCTTTTCAGAAATGCACAGCTAAAACATTTGGTATGTTTCAGATTAGCTTTTTTGCATAGTTATTAATCATTCATCTACATGGATCCAAGTCGGATACCAGGGACGCTGGGTTTGGCACTTTCTGTGTTGTGTCAGACCCAAGGTCAGTGAGTACACAGCTGGGACACGGCACAGAGGACTGTCATGCACTGTCAGCTCTTTACGGAGCACTATGTTGCCTCCTGGATTAGCATCCAACTGGCTTTGCTAATCCTCTGAGCAGAAGGAGGGGAAGGAACTGTTGCCTGAGGCATGTAAGCAGAAGCAGCTGTGTGTGAGTGAGGACAGAAAGGTGGAGGTGGTAGCCAAGAGGCAGTCACAGAGGAAGGCCAACGCTATGGTCACCTCCGAGCTGGGGCTGGAGGCTCGAGGACTGTGTGCACACACAGCCTGGTAGGGTGCCAGCAGTAGTTACGTGCTGAAGGCCAGAAAGAGGACTGAGGGAGTTACATCATTCTATTGCTTTTAACCACGTACGTTGAACTGCCTTTGGATGCTCTTTAGAGACAGGTGGCATTTGATCCTTTCTGTGGTTACTCATCAAAGCAGGGAAATTAAAGAATGCAACATCATGAAGGGGAGTCAGGATTTCATCCATTGCTGCCAGTATATCGTACTCCCTGCTTGCGGCAGCCCTGTGGCATCTCTTCCAGGACACTGTGGTTGTGCTTATGGGAATCCCCCAGAAGATAGACAGAAGATGCCCAACCATCCTGCTGGATGCCCTGCACCACTGTGGTCTCACCACACAGCTGCTGAGCCCCTGAAGCTACAGCATAGCCTTAGCAGGGCCTGAAACCATCTCTGTTAATGTAGGTATTTGCAAAACAGCACCCTGTTCAAAACATACTGGGAAGAATATGTATATTTTGTTAGATCCTCTACATGTATTTGTGTAACTCCTATCAGTTTCACACAGAAATAACAAGGATCTCAGCTACTAGTTGGTAAAAAGGATCTACTACCACTTCTCTCTGGCTGCTTCGTATGGCCTGAAGATGTGTAAAGCCATGGCTGGCTTTGCGGGTGCATAAGGAAAACTTTGGATGCTCTTCCCAGCTGTTTTGTTTGTTTGTTTGTTTTTAATAAAAAGAGAGGAATTATAGCCTTTTATTTTGTTTTAAACGGAAAAGCAGCTTCTTTGAATCTGTCTTACCTTCCAGAATTAATTTCTTCCAACAGTGCTATTGAGAATGCTTTGTTATAAATCATGGAACAGTGGATGTATCTTAGCTGGGCTGATGCAGGTTGTGCTGCCTTATGCTAGTGCTGCTGCTACAGCATGAACTGTGGTTTTCTTGTTGTGTATTCAGAGCAGGTGGGGTTTTGCATGTCCTGAGATATCTCACCCTGTCTCTTTAAAAGTCCATGGCAGAACTGTGATTGATTTGAAGGTGCAGAGGATTGCAGGATAATGAAAAATTACCTGAGGTTTGTGCTGAGCTCAAGAGTCTATGCACAATAATATGCTCATCATTATTCATAAACTGAGATACTGAATGCTATTCTTCAAGGTTTTAATTGCAGTTGGCATTACAGACTTGTTGCTGATGGCAGCCATCTTGCTGAAATGTGGTTTTTCTGGGGCTACTTGCAGTACAAAAATCTCATAGGAATAATTGTCAGACAGTTCCCAGCAGGCTAGAAAAAAGCTATCTGCAGTTAAAAGCAAATTTTATTTTTTGCTTCTAGATTTACATTTAAACTAGAGTGTTAAATTTGAACCTAGCTTCTGTCAGGACTAACTTCTGTGGTTCTGATGGCTGCTACTGGTGTGCTGAGAGCTGAGTGGTGTCTTGACACATCAGTTTGGGTCTGTGCAGGTCCACACACAGATATGTGGAAGTTTTGACCCAGTGTGCAGAATATCATGTCAGCAGACCTTGTGAAGGGTGTTTTCCCAAGATGTTTCACTTCAACCAGTGCTATTTTCCTTTGCTTTCTCCTTCCTTCTGTCCATCTCCTTTGACCACTACTTGTTCAACAGTTACCCAGGGTTTTTCATTGCTTTGAAAGCAAACACAAAACTAAAAGTTACCTGGTGTCACTTAGTTTGAATGTAGACCTCCCTGGTGTTGCTTTGATGAGCCTGAGGAGTGGCATAACCAAATGCAAAGTTAGGCGTGATTTCCATTCCCTCCTCTGCTGGCAGAAGCGCTGCATGAACATGATGATTTAAATTGGCTGAATCAGGCAAGTGTGAGAAGCAAATGCAGAATAATAACTCCACATACAAGGCCCACTTGGCAGAGAGTTGCAGTCCCTGGTGAATTTTTGGGGAAGCATTAATATTTCCAATAAACAAATGGGACATGGTCTTTGAGGGTAGGCAGAGGAGGTAGGAAAGTGCTATCAGCCATAGTCATGTTCAATTAGTGCCTGTAAAAGTGACAATTTCTCTGCATATTCTTGTTAGGATCGGCACTGAGAATACAACTCCTCTATTAACACATCTGACAAGCCACAGTGTTTAACCCACTTTCTCAGCATCTTGCCCAGGAGAATAGGTCAGTCTGTTTACTGAGATATTTTGCAGCACATTTTTCTACCATTACTGAGAAAATGGTCATATTTCAGACAGTGAAGCCCATTAGGTTTTTTCAAGTAGCGATTCCCTGTAAGTATGCTGAACGCTGCCTGACACATTAGCTGTGAATGGGTGGTTTGCTCATCAGCCAGAGCTGGACACCACCTGCTTGTACCACAGCTATGTAGTAACTATGTAGGTGGAAGGGACAGGCTTTCTTCTTAGTTAGAGGCTTATTTGTAAGAAAGAGATATAATCGAATAAGAAATCTTTTCTGACTTTTAGAAAGTCCATTGCCACATAAACAGTTAAGATGATCACCTTGTGCAGGTGTTCTGAAGTTTTCATTCAGGTGATATTATACATAAGCTTTCTTGTAAAAGACATGCTATTACTGCAGAATTTTTGTGTTTAGCTGGATGAGAAATAAAAATATTGTCTATTTGGAAAACTGTAGTTAGGATTTCCAGCAGATGGAAGGGAGGAAAAGCTGAACTGAATAGTGATGTGATGTGAAAGCAATGGGAGAATGGAAAGTTGCTGTGTCATGACAACAGTAGCAAAAGTATTTTAGGAGTGTGACCACTGCTAATTGCCTTGAGCCCTTTGCTTGTATCTGGTGTCCCTTACCACTGTTTCAAGAAGATCTTTCCTATTTTGGATTGTGTTCTGTAGGGAGAGATTTGTGTCTTCATGCTATATGGAAAGCACCGTGCCTGGGACTGGGCAGCCAATACTGAGTAAATAACTCACATGCTTTGGGAGCCTGTAACAGTAGCTGTATGGAAAATGGCAAGACTGCCTGGCTTGCCTTGCTGTGTGCGTGCACTCAGGGTGTTTCTGTACACGGCACATGGTTTTCTGGCTAATGTGACCATCGGTGACTGAGCAGATTATGCAGCATGAACTGTACGAAACCAGAAGTGAACTGCAGGGAAATAAGCAAGTGTTTCATCCAAAGCAGATCTGAGAAGACCTCGTTCCCCCTGCAGTCCCTGGAGACTCTCTTCTCACCCCCAAAGCTGGTGTGCTATGCTTCTCTGTCCCCATTTTCAGCACTTGCTGTAGTAGCACATCCTTCTGATGCCAGGCCTTCAGGTATCTCTGCTCTTCCCTGCTATGTCAGGATCAGGACCTCTTTTCCACAACAAGGGTCATAAACATGCCTTTTCTTCCTCCCTTTCATCAAGTCTGGACAGTGGTCTCCCAGTTTTCTCTCAGGGCCTCCCTTTGTGCCCTGTTTCCTCTTCCTCACACTCTGGAAACCCTGACCTACCCCACACATAACCAGCCTGAGGAAGACAATTAAGATGGATGTAAAATCTCATTGGCTAAGCCAAGAATCTCTCAACAGAGTTTACCTAACAGAATGGGTTGTGTCTCCAGCCTCCTGCTGCCAAGTAAGCACTGCTTTACTTTCAGCAAAGTGAAGATGCTAAAGCTAAATGTATAAACTGGGTCACTTTGCTACTGTCACCTTTGAAAACTGAAAGGCATGAGATGGCAGTGCTTCCAATTCCAATCCAGTACCTGGGGAAGGCAGCAGGTGTCTTTGTCGTACTGGGCTGTATGATGAGTTTTCCCTTATGCAAAATCTTGCTTTCAAACTGGAAAGGTTTTCCTTCTTGTTTTGTTTTGTTTTGTTTTGAATTTAAAAGTAATTCTTGCCAATTTGAGAGACCAAATGGCACACTCCCAAAATTGCATGCTGCATTAGTTTAGTATGTATGTTAAAAACTTTCCTTCTTTAAAGGACTGGAAGGTTATGAATGGATTCTGCAAGGAAAAGGCTAAGAGAGTCATTGCTTAATGTGCTTAAAATAAGGCTAACTGTCCAGTCCCATGCACTGGAAAGGACTGGTGAAGAGCAATCCCTGTCATCAGAGGGAATCAGTCTAATCTGGGCTGCATCAAAAAAAGCGTGCCCAGAAGATCTAAGAAGTTGATTCTCCCCCTTTCCTCCATTCTCATGAGACCCCACCTGGAGTACTGTGCCCAGCTCTGGGGCTCCCAGCATAGGAAGGACATGGGTTGGAGTGAGTCTACAGGAGGGCCACAAAGATGNTGTCATTGCTTAATGTGCTTAAAATAAGGCTAACTGTCCAGTCCCATGCACTGGAAAGGACTGGTGAAGAGCAATCCCTGTCATCAGAGGGAATCAGTCTAATCTGGGCTGCATCAAAAAAAGCGTGCCCAGAAGATCTAAGAAGTTGATTCTCCCCCTTTCCTCCATTCTCATGAGACCCCACCTGGAGTACTGTGCCCAGCTCTGGGGCTCCCAGCATAGGAAGGACATGGGTTGGAGTGAGTCTACAGGAGGGCCACAAAGATGATCAATCTGGAGCATCTCTTCTATGAAGACAGGCTGAAAGAGTTGGGGTTGTTCAGCCTGGAGAAGGTAAGACTCCAAGGAGACGCTATAGCAGCCTTCCAGTACCTTCAAGGGGCCTACAGGAAAGACAGGGACNCCACAGCTATGTAGTAACTATGTAGGTGGAAGGGACAGGCTTTCTTCTTAGTTAGAGGCTTATTTGTAAGAAAGAGATATAATCGAATAAGAAATCTTTTCTGACTTTTAGAAAGTCCATTGCCACATAAACAGTTAAGATGATCACCTTGTGCAGGTGTTCTGAAGTTCTCATTCAGGTGATATTATACATAAGCTTTCTTGTAAAAGACATGCTATTACTGCAGAATTTTTGTGTTTAGCTGGATGAGAAATAAAAATATTGTCTATTTGGAAAACTGTAGTTAGGATTTCCAGCAGATGGAAGGGAGGAAAAGCTGAACTGAATAGTGATGTGATGTGAAAGCAATGGGAGAATGGAAAGTTGCTGTGTCATGACAACAGTAGCAAAAGTATTTTAGGAGTGTGACCACTGCTAATTGCCTTGAGCCCTTTGCTTGTATCTGGTGTCCCTTACCACTGTTTCAAGAAGATCTTTCCTATTTTGGATTGTGTTCTGTAGGGAGAGATTTGTGTCTTCATGCTATATGGAAAGCACCGTGCCTGGGACTGGGCAGCCAATACTGAGTAAATAACTCACATGCTTTGGGAGCCTGTAACAGTAGCTGTATGGAAAATGGCAAGACTGCCTGGCTTGCCTTGCTGTGTGCGTGCACTCAGGGTGTTTCTGTACACGGTACATGGTTTTCTGGCTAATGTGACCATTGGTGACTGAGCAGATTATGCAGCATGAACTGTACGAAACCAGAAGTGAACTGCAGGGAAATAAGCAAGTGTTTCATCCAAAGCAGATCTGAGAAGACCTCGTTCCCCCTGCAGTCCCTGGAGACTCTCTTCTCACCCCCAAAGCTGGTGTGCTATGCTTCTCTGTCCCCATTTTCAGCACTTGCTGTAGTAGCACATCCTTCTGATGCCAGGCCTTCAGGTATCTCTGCTCTTCCCTGCTATGTCAGGATCAGGACCTCTTTTCCACAACAAGGGTCATAAACATGCCTTTTCTTCCTCCCTTTCATCAAGTCTGGACAGTGGTCTCCCAGTTTTCTCTCAGGGCCTCCCTTTGTGCCCTGTTTCCTCTTCCTCACACTCTGGAAACCCTGACCTACCCCACACATAACCAGCCTGAGGAAGACAATTAAGATGGATGTAAAATCTCATTGGCTAAGCCAAGAATCTCTCAACAGAGTTTACCTAACAGAATGGGTTGTGTCTCCAGCCTCCTGCTGCCAAGTAAGCACTGCTTTACTTTCAGCAAAGTGAAGATGCTAAAGCTAAATGTATAAACTGGGTCACTTTGCTACTGTCACCTTTGAAAACTGAAAGGCATGAGATGGCAGTGCTTCCAATTCCAATCCAGTACCTGGGGAAGGCAGCAGGTGTCTTTGTCGTACTGGGCTGTATGATGAGTTTTCCCTTATGCAAAATCTTGCTTTCAAACTGGAAAGGTTTTCCTTCTTGTTTTGTTTTGTTTTGTTTTGAATTTAAAAGTAATTCTTGCCAATTTGAGAGACCAAATGGCACACTCCCAAAATTGCATGCTGCATTAGTTTAGTATGTATGTTAAAAACTTTCCTTCTTTAAAGGACTGGAAGGTTATGAATGGATTCTGCAAGGAAAAGGCTAAGTGTGTCATTGCTTAATGTGCTTAAAATAAGGCTAACTGTCCAGTCCCATGCACTGGAAAGGACTGGTGAAGAGCAATCCCTGTCATCAGAGGGAATCAGTCTAATCTGGGCTGCATCAAAAAAAGCATGCCCAGAAGATCTAAGAAGTTGATTCTCCCCCTTTCCTCCATTCTCATGAGACCCCACCTGGAGTACTGTGCCCAGCTCTGGGGCTCCCAGCATAGGAAGGACATGGGTTGGAGTGAGTCTACAGGAGGGCCACAAAGATGATCAATCTGGAGCATCTCTTCTATGAAGACAGGCTGAAAGAGTTGGGGTTGTTCAGCCTGGAGAAGGTAAGACTCCAAGGAGACGCTATAGCAGCCTTCCAGTACCTTCAAGGGGCCTACAGGAAAGACAGGGACGGACTTTTTATCAGCGAGTGTAGCGATAGGATGAATGGTAATGGTTTTAGACTGAAAGAAGGTAGATTTAGACTAGATATTAGGAAGAAATTCTTTACTGTGAGGGTGGTGAGACACTGGAACAGGTTGCCCAGAGAAATTGTGGATGCCCCTTCCATGGAGGTGATCAAGGCCAGGCTGGATGCAGCTTTGAGCAACCTGGTCTGGTGGGAGCTCTCCCTGCCCATGGCAGGGGGGCTGGAACTAAATGGTCTTTAAGGTCCCTTCCAATCCAAGCCATTCTGTGATCTGTTGGCTTTTTTGCACCTTCTGCTTCTTGAAGTTCATAAGGAAAATTCATGTATAATATGTGCTTTCCTTGGGACATATTGTGCTTCTAACACATTTGCCTACTATTGCCCTAGTCCTGAAGACCTTAATCCCAGTATAATTACTTTGGAGAAGGCTTCTGATGTCAAGTGGTGATGGGCCCCCTAGTACAAAAGGCACAAGTGCTGCTGACCGCACGTTAGTATTTTTTCCCCGGGTCTGCCACAAAAGTACTATCTGCTGGCCATTTGCTGCTGGCATTTAGTATTAACACAGCAGTTACAGTATCCTTTCCCAGAAGCCAGCTTTGCTAGGTTCCCAGCTAAAGGAACCCAGGCCATCTCTGATCCTTTAATCCTTGTACTCTGCTTTTCTCACATCCTCCATGTATGTCCTTCCTTCACCTTCACTAGAGACATCTGCAGAAATAGACAACGTGGCCTTCCTGCTACCTTGGATGTTTAGTCATATTTTGGTGTATTCATGCCAGTGCTCACAAGAGTCTTGCTGAAAATCTTCCTGTTCCTTTTCAACTTCTTGACGCTTTATCTGAACTTACAAAACTAAAACGGAGCTTGACCTATGGCACAATCTTTAAATAGAAACTTGCCTGTAGTGTGTAATTGTGGTTTGTTATATGCAAGACAAAATCTTTTCTGCCAGTTCCCACGCAGTGGAGAATTTGCAGCATGAGACCAAAATTAGTTATTCTAAGTAATGGAGCCGCTGTACATAGTGGTTTTACAAAAACAAGAAATCATTATCAGATTAAGACACTGAGCTCATCTAGAGTTACTGCAGTCAGAGAATTCAATTCAACAGTCATTTCTCATGCAGCACAACCATATGCTTTCTGAAAATATAAATCACAGCAAATGAAGTGGGAATGGCACAGCACTCACACATGTACAATTACAGAACAAAAGAAATCTCTCTTGGTTTTATTTGTTTGATTAAAAAACCTGAAAGGCAAAGATTTGTTTATCTCATTGCATAGGGACATGGTAAGATTCATCTGTCAGGTCTTTGCACTCAGGGCTGTTTCATGTGCATGGTCGTGGCGTGCTAACATTTTAGACTCACTAGCATTTCTTGTAAATAGTTATTAGGAACCTACTGTTGTACTCCAGTAAGACCAACATACAGTGAACTCAGCAGTGATTGACTTGAAAGCTAAATACCTTGTGGGGCAATCTGAAAAATGTCTGTTCATACCAGCAGCTGACTCAGGGGCTTAGAGGGGGATATTGTAGCTTCTAGAGAAGTCTTGTAGGGTAAGTTTTACAGATTTGCTTGGTTCAAGTGACAGTAGTTAGTAGTTCAAAACATAGCTCAAGGCAGCAATTTCATTTCTCTGGATTTCAGTAGGAGAAAAATGTAATAGTTCACATAGTTGTACTGAGCTTGCGATGAAAAAGGAGCTCATGTGCTATAAATACATTTCAAATGCCAAGACAAATCAGATGTGTTCTTATAAACAGTCTTGTACAGGTAGGTAATCTGTTCTCTGTTAGTTATATATTGCACCCTCCTGACTCTTGAGATATGCTCAGGAAGTAGCTTAAAAATGTGAGTATCTAGAACTTACATAGCAGATATTTAAAGGCTGGAACATCCAACTATTACTGTTGTTGTTGTTGTTATTATTATTATTATTATTATTAATTTTACATTGTCATTTCCTTTATCTGTTAATAGAAAATTAAAAATTTCTCTTTCTTTTCTCTTAATGTGGGAGCCAGATTTGAAAGTAATTCCAGACAAAAGGCCAACAGTAAAAACTCTGAAGACCATTTGGCAACAAATATTGCACAGAAGTGCCCAATGGGATTTCCAAAACAGGTCTACTTGACGTTTAATACCCATAACTTCTCAAAGAGAATTAGCCCCAGGTCATGTGTAGGCTTTCTTGCAAATCCTATTTGATGTCTATCTGCATCTTTCAGTATTAAAAATTGTTTGCAAGTCTGAATTCAAACTCTTAAATACTATTTTAGAACTTAGTGAAAATGTTAACAAGAGTTTTGCCTGAGTAAGCATTTCAGTATACAGCCTCGTAATTAGTCAGGTGCAAACCAGGAAAAGCTAGCTTCTAGGTAATCCTTCCAAAAATTAATATGTAAAATTTACCTGTCCCATATACTTTATAGTCCCATCAACTCTAACAAGGCAAGGATATACGATTCATCTTTCCAGCACCACAGTTGATTTTTCTTTAAATGAAGGGCAATAGATCAATGTCAGTCTAAGTCAACTAAAAATCTAGCATCAGAATTTGTTTAATTGGACTGAAGTTCCTGGTAAGATCTAAATATAAACATACATACATTTTTATAGTACATTTTCTTTTTTATACTCAATCCTAAATTTAATGTAGAAATTTTGTACTGCCATCCAATATGTGAGAAAGTGCTTTGGAAAGATATTTGCTTTTTAGGTGTTTTTTCCTTTGCTCTAAGAAGCACTTGAAACCCAACACTTCTCAGATGCAAACTGGCGGAAATGTTATCTCAGTTGTCTAAGTGAGGAAAAAGATCAGAGTTCTTCCTGTTTTTCTTGCTTCCCCCATAGCATGTACTTTTCTAGTTGATATCAGAAAGGCAGGTGAAAGGAATACTGCAATATGTTAAGACAACAACAACTCCATAGCTTCTTGTCTTTCTAAATGCAATATTTTCAACACTACATAGATTTCAACATGGATTAAATAAAGAAAGTGCCACATGCATACACACAGATGCACACACACACACACACACACACACGGATTTATGACCTCTTGCTAATTTTCTTTCAATTTCTAAGTTATGGAAGAAGTGCCAGACAGGTAGCCTGTATACAGTATTAGCGTGTTTAATGATATAGCTATCTAAAATTAACCATCTTACTCTTCGTTTCAAAACCTCACATGCTTTCTTCCTGTCTGTGATACTACACTGTGTAGTCTAGGCTCTTTTAATCGTGCTAATAAATACCAGGAGCCCATGAATAGATTTAAAGAATAAATGAACAGGTCTAATCATGGTTGTGGTGGTGACAACCTCTAAGTAAAACTGATTAATAACCCCATTTTACCAGCTCCCAAAAGTCCAGGTACAAAAATGAGCATCATCCAAGAAGGTAGGGAGCCTACCTCTAATTGACAGAATATACATGGGCATAGTGGGCATCTGGCAGTTACAATAACACATGAGCTATTTTTATATACCTTCTTGTTTTGTAGCAAACTAACTTGTGAAACAATGGATTTAACTTTTTACTGTGAATCTAGCTGTCCTGGTTTCCAGCAGGGATGGGGTGAATTCTCCCCTGCCTCTATCTAGCACAGCCATTCTACCCCATGTGTGCCGGGCCCAGGGGCAGCAGGGAGCCAGCCGGGGAGGGGAGGGGCCACAACCGGGAGTGGGCGTGGTGATGTCACGACGTAGGCGTATATATGGGCGGGTGGCACTGGGGTGCGCTCAGCGGCGTCGGTGGCGGTCGGGTCGGGGCGGCGCGGGGTGCGGTCGGTGTTGTACTCGTGTTTGTCTCCTCCATCTGTGTTACTGTTTCCCTGCAATACCTGCTGTTCTGGTAAACAGTTTTTATCTCAACCCACGGGTCTGCCTTTTCTTTCTCATCCTCTCCACACCGCTGGGGGGCGGAGCCAAGGGACTGCCACGTGGCGCTTTTGTTGCCGCCGAGGCTAAACCATGACACTAGCTAAGGAATATTTTGATAGCATACTTAGTAGGTTTAGTGTGTGCAACTGAAATGTCATGTAACTAGCTGGTTGTATTTATTAAGTCCACTTGTAGACCAAGCCTTCTTACAGATGTAAATCTATATATTTTATCTCAGAAAAAAAAATACTGTTGACAGTCAGCCAAAACCATCTAGTCATACACGCCTACAGGTTGGCTGCTTGCATGAGTGGCTCTCCCTGATGCACCAATGGAACTGAATTACACTCTGGCAAGAACAACAGGCTCTTGATAGGAGAATCCAAATACCACCAACTCAACTGCATTTAATATGAACTCAAGTAAAGGCAAAAGTGTACAGAATTCTGTTGGAAGATGTGCTTTCAATATCTTGCCAGTGATCACTGGAAAACTTTCTAATGCTTTAGCTCCCCTTTGCATGACATTGCTCTTGCAGAAACTGTACTCCTGTAGGGAGACAAAATAAAAAATTCAGTAGGTTAAACAAAAATCTTTCTGTTTACTGGACCAAAGCCAGAGGCATTTACAGTGTGCAGGATAAAATCAGAGCAGCCTGGAAGGTGATTTGCGAGAAATTTGAAGAATAAACTAAAACCACAAGTTGACCAGCAGCTGCTTGTCATGAAGGGAATTTTGGCCACACTGACATCAATTTAATCAAAACTAAAGTACTTATAGCAATAACAATAGTAAAAATTTAAAGTGCTTGCTACTTAACTAGTTGTCTACTAGTATCATGAAGTATAGTTTTTCCTCCTCTTGTGGGTAATATCTTTTTTGCTTTGTTTGTTTTCTTTCCCTCTTCAGGCTTTCATAAGACCTACTCTTCAATATTTAAATATAAAAAGCTTGTTTGTTTCAGCCAGTATTAATGATGTCATTTTTGATCTTGTTTGCTAATAGACTAGAACTTCCTGCATGTGCCACAACAGAAACAATCTTCTTTCTTTTTTTTTGTGTGAAATGAGCAATATTAATTCTGATCATCGTCTGAATTAGCAGGGCTTTTCACAGGAGCATTATTTTTAAGTGCTGTTACCGGAATTACTCAAGAGAGCTTAGAGATTTAAATTAGTGATGTTTAAATTAATTAAAGAGAACATCCTGTGAATTTTCCCACCTGACTTAAGATTCAAGATCTGATTTATGAGAGTTTTTGTGTGCATATGTTTCCAGCAACAAAAACTTTAAAGAAAATCTGATTTAAATATTGTTTTCTGCATAGGATATTATATAAACATCCTATGCAGAAAACAATATTTAAACCAGGTTTTCTTCAGTTAAAAATTACATGCATTGCTCATTTATTCGGAGGTTCCATATATCTGAGTCTTGAGTAACTCAGCATAGACCAGCTGCAAATAGAGACACTGCAGTATCTTGCATGGGCAAGATCCTACACCAGATATATTTGGTAGTAAGAAAATGGCATGGGAAGTCTGGACACCTACTTTCTTTTCTGAGTACTGCCCTCATTGTGCTGTGCCTCTGTGGAATAGAACAGTAGGAGATGCACTTCATGGAGCAAATGCATGAGTGATGAGTCACTTGAAAGTGCATGAGCTAATTCAGCTTCCACTGACTTCAGCTGGATGGACTAAATGCAAGGATGTGAAGTACTGCATCTATTTTGAAACATGAATTCAGTTGTCTAAAGTTGTCTGTGGTTTCTGGATACAATAGACATCAGTGCTGTTTCATCTCTAGCTGGTGAAGGACTTCTAGCTAGATAGTGGACAAAAGCTTCAAGTTTCCTCTGCATTGTGGTTGCTGGGTAACAAACACAGGACCAACTACTTCTTGTCCTCTTTCTATGTTAAGAGAAAATGGTGGGTCCAACAAGAATGGCTATGTAGTCCCCACAGAGGCCAGGATTTGAGAGCAGGTATAACCCCACCAAACCCCGTTACCCCTACTCTTTCTTTCCCTACTGCTGATTGCAGCCCAGCCCTGGCTTGGAGCAGCCACACTCTTCTTAACTCAGGATATTTCCTGCCAGACAGGGTTAAAGCATGCTCTTGCCAGCTTGGCCCATGGTGGCCAGTCAGCAAGACACACATAGGCTCTTCTCCAAAGAGTGCTGAAGTTTGAGCTGAGCTTGTGTCAGAGCGAGTTCAGGCTGTGGATGCTCCACAAGGGAAGTTTTCAGCTCAGACACAGACTCCTCTGGATCAGAGCCAGGCTTTCCCAAATCGCTGCCTAGAGACCATGGCAGACTACTACTAAACTGTTGGAAAGACAAAGTCATGAGCTTAAAACACATATCAGATAAATTGTCTTCCAAAAGCAGTAACTCATCAAGAGCTTAGACTGAGCCCCATGCCATGCCCTTTCATAGTAGCATTTATTTACATTGCTGGGCAGGCATGAGATCAAATGAACTTTCAGTCAGGAGCAGCTAAGGAGGGATATGACTACAGATGAAATGTGGATGGTGAAGGATAGCACAGAAAATGTTATGGAAATCTTTTCAAACATGAGCTCATGAAAATAGGATCTGAAATTTGCAAAGTAGCCTTCTGAAAAGAATCAGCCGTGCGGTGTAGGTCAAGTCAGCTGGAGCTGACATTTATTTAAATGGCATGAGTTTAAAGAGTTATCCCTTTTCTCTCTCTCTTCTTTCTTTCTTTCTTTCTTTCTTTTCTTTTTTTTTTCTTTTTTATTTTTTCTCTTTCTTCCCCCCCTCCCAAAATAACCAAGTACCTTTGAGAGAAACAGAGGGGGTTAAAAACTTTAGGGAAACTGTAGAATTGACAGACCATACCCACTAAAACTAATTTAATAGAGTTCCCAAAGGCTTTCCTGAATGAAACCAATTACAAATTCTCCCTGAGGAAGGGTGTTGAACCCCTGGGATGGATGTATTAAACATTTTCAGTTCATAAGAAACCAGTCCTCTGAAGACACTGGATTTTGCTTGCTGACTGTGACATAATCATCTTTAATTATCTAGGTGGTGCAAACACCTAGAAAATAATTCAGTAATGTTGAAGATGTTTGGATAGCATGGTGAACTAGAAATGGAGTGATCCTGTTTTGTGCAATCCCACTGCTCCTCTGCAAGGCAATTAGATTTCTGTTTGCAACCATTTTTCTGTCAGTTTTCAAGTTCAGGTTTTTTGTGCCCTCTCTCTCAAATAAGAAAATCAGAGTGAAGAGGACTTGCTTTATATAAAATATTATCTGTAGAAACAAAAAAACCACCCCAACCTTGACCGTTACAGATGTGCTTATTCTTCTGAAATTTCTTTCAGGGGCTTGGCACATCTGATGAATAAGTAAGGTAATTTTAACCTGTATCTCCAGCTTTAATTCCTCAGTTGCATCCGTTTTAGCATCAGTCATTACAATAAGGTTGACACATCTACGAACCTGAGAGGTGTTGTCAGAATCCGGAGGAATGCGCACACAAGATGAAGTCAGAGCATTTGTTCCTTGACAGCTCAGGTGTGGTGGCAGCCAGATAGGGCTGGAAAAAAAGAGAAAGCACTATAGTTCCTCCTCACTGATCTGAAGCTTGCAAACAGATATCATTTCAGACATAAATACTCTGAGCAGCATGGTTTCCTGGGAGGCTGTTGCAAGAGTGAAGTACACTGATGCCTTCCCTGAAGGTTTGTGTTTCACTTCCTTGTTCTGGTGACTGATCATTTCTAACAGTCTCCCTGCAAAGATTCTCACTCAGAGAACTTACTTATGCTATGAATGAGAGATTTTTTTGGGGTTCAAACTGAAATTCATCTCTTTATTCCTATAGCTTGCCAAAAAAAAAAAAAGGTTTAATACCTGAACTGCTACCAAATTGTTACATTTTACATACATCAAGCAAGATAAAACCCACTTGATATGCTTATTTTTTCAGGCTGTTAACACATTTTGCTTCATCCCTTAGTATATCTGAAAATATGTCCATTGTTTTATAAAACAGGTTTATACAGGTTTAGCATCAGCCCATAAATTCTGACTATCCTGAGAGAGTAAATATTGAAGCTTTTCCCATTCAGTTATTATAATAGCTGTACGGAAGAAGAAAAATGTGATAATTTAAGCAGTCCTGAAAAAGATCCCCAAATTCTCATTCTCATGTAGAGTTAGGATAGAACATTGAATCTTAATTCTGAGCTTTGAGTATATATTATAAAATATATTTTATATTTGAGTACAAAGTGTAAAATATATTGTGAAAACAATTAATTGTCCTTAATCTGCCTCTTTTAAAATCGTTTCATGCAATAATTTACTGAACTTATAGTGAATATACAGAACTGAGATGGCAACCACCAACGTAAGGGATGAATTTACTTCTCTTACATACAGCTTGGCCTAGAATGCCATCAGGCAACTCACCTTATGTCAGTGTCAAAAAGTTGACAACAATGTCATCATTGGAAACTAGTGATCTTGAAAGCTCAATATTGGAAGCCCAAAATTTCTTCTCTCACCTCCCCCCCAACTTTTATTATTTTTTTTTTGTCCTAGAAATGCAAGGTCAGTGAATGTAAATATTGTAAATATGCCAGCTGTAATGTGTTTATGGTATTGTATGCAGCTATTACAACAGTATGCACAGAGAGGCATCCATCCTCAGCTGTCTTCTAAGCAGCATTTCCAAGGAAGGTTTGTGCTATAGCACATCACAGTTAGTCTTTGGAAAAGAGAGATCCCAATAGTCTGTGACCAAAAAAAATTAAAACCTTCTTCCTTCTGTTACAAACCTAAAATGGTTGTTCAGGACTGCTCCTCATGTAGCTGGTATCCCAGTATCTGTTCTACTTATGGTGCTATTTAGAAGTAGTAATAGTGTCTTACAGAACTCTATCCACAAAATAACAAAAAGCTATTGTGGAGACAGTGAGGGAAGGTGCAAAGATGATCCCAGGCCTCCTGCATCTGCCTAATTCAGCCAGTCTTTGCCTGTGAAGAGACATATCAAATAGGACAGTGACCCAGCCAAAAATGGAGAGTTGTGTCTGTCATGAGTACATGTTGACTAAGGTTGGTCGTTGCTGGACCATGGGCTACCACAATTGGTTTGAATTTTGGGAGCAAGCCTGTTCCTTCCACTTCTGGGCCAGGGCTGGCTGGTGGATGCGTTTGGTAGCAAGCTCAGACCAATTTCCTGGACATCAAGCACCTTCATGTACAGCTGCCCATGTGCCAGCATAGCTCTGCAAAGCCTAGCTCTCCTGTCAGGGGATTCAGTTTGGATCAGTGAGGATAGAGACAAGGTGTTTACTAAACCACAGCTGTTTCTTTTTCTTCTCAGTCCTCATTCTTTCTCCTAATCGTGCATGGTTATTATTTAGATTCACAGCTTCAAAATGCATTTCCATGTGACCAGTTCCAAAAATAGGTCAAAACACCTATCGCAACATTAGTAAAAAACAAATCACTGAGTAAGCATAGGAGAAAGCCGCCCATATGTGCACATCCTGCAGCCCACCCTGCCTTAATTGTGAGGGGAGGAAGTGAGGGCAGAGCAGAATGCCTCAAACATTAGCAAAGCTCATAGCTGAGAGCAAGATATAAACCTACTAGTGAGGATTTCACCCAGCACTTCCCTTTATGAAGAGGATGTACTGAATCTCTGCTCATCTCCCCAGGGGCACTGGATGTAGAACTGAACGGCATTTCTCAATCCCAAACTGTTTAGGGTATACTGTAGTCCCATTGGGAAGCTTATGAGAAATACACATTGGTTTTGAAGCACAATGCATTTTCAATTGTTATTCTATGGAAGAAAGGGGCTAAGCCTTGCTCCAACTTCACTGGCAACCTCTGGCCCTGGTGGTAAGGGGTAGCACTAAGGACTAATAATAAATGGCTACTCTAATTGCTATAAGATTAAGAAAAAGAGCCTTTTTGAACAATTTTATACTCCAGTCTGCTTCTTAATACCTACTCCTATGATTGGAATATGATTAGCTAGTATTCCCAGACATTATATTTAACATTCATTTACTCCCAAACTGGCATAACATAATCATAATAAAAATAGATTTATTGGTTTGTTTCCCCTTCTAGCCCAATTAGGTAAAGCTCAGAATTTTATGGGATATTGAGGACACTGAAGCAGACACTGAATAATAACAGCTAATCTCTGGTCATTGTGATATATCCCAGAACAGCTGCAAATGATGGCCAAGCTGTGTTATCATGCTGGATGGCATGAAAATTGAGGATTTATTCCAAGTACATCCTCTACATTACAGACCCATTTTCATTTCTGCTTTAGTCTTTTTCTCTCATATGATCAAAATCCCATTAATTTTCTCAGATCCAGAATAGCTATTCCTCATCCTGTTTTCACTTAGAGGGAAAGACTGTTTGGACTATCCCAATGTACATTTCAACAGAGCAAAAGAAGGCAGAGATTACCATGGGTAATTCCAAGTGTTCTTTCACTTCTGCTGTTCATACTGAAATACAGGTTTTGAAAATATGGTATATACAATGGTAAAACAATACTAATGATCAGCCTACGAACACTTTTGATGGTATCTATGAACCAGGAATTTCACAGAGGGGACAACACATTGTGTGTTAAATATGGAGACTTCCATCCCTATAGGAGAAATATGCAAATAAATATGCAGAATGCAATGAACCTTGTTAAACTGTGGTGCAATGTCACACTCTTTTAGCAGCCCTTTTGGGCTTCATGTCATGCAAGACATTACAGCACAAAATATTGCTTCCCAGGTCATACACTTGCCCCAGGCTAACATTTCTTAAATATTCCATCTTCTGTCTAACCATGTGCTTTTTCTTGTCCCACCACTTCCTGGTTTCCCATTCCCAAGAAACTGAAATAAATATAGTTTTAGTGACTAAACATCACTACAGTCAGTTCCTGGAAAAAGATCAAGGATGACACCACCCATCTCGCAAACAATAAAGTAGTAAGACATGGCAACTGAAAATGTTGGTTTTTAAAGAAAGTGGCACATTGTAGTCCTGGGTTTTTTTTGCATTTCTTGCTGCTTTTTGAAGTGTGTTAGACAACTTTAAAAAAAAGTATGAGTGTAATTGCTTGGCATTTGTAAAGGAGCCTGCTTGTGCATGCCAACAAGATCTGAAGGTAGATACATTTTGAAAAAGCTAGCTGGAATAGTTCCTTTTCCTCCATCCCATGCGCTGCTGGGAGATGCAAGAGCAGAGAGCATGTTGACGTGCAGTGCAGTACAGCCCAGCCAGCAATCTGCAGCAAAAGGGACTGCAGGTACACAGCCAGCAGCTGCGTGCTGTTGTTTTATAAACATATGCCACCTTTTCAATACAGAACTTTCCTCTGAAATGTGAATGCAGTGGTTTTGTACATGTGTTCCAATGTTTATGAAAGTTAGTCATTCCAGATAGTAGCATAAACTCTCAGAGCTTTCCAGAAGTCAATGAAACTAAGATAGTTTTATAGCTCTCTAGTTGTTCCAAAGAAGAGGAAGAAAATGTGCAAAGCCCTGACATCTTCTTTTGTTCCAACATGATCCTGATCTTGACAAGTCACTGTTAGGTTGCAGAAAGACAACCAAAATGCTTCCCTTGTCTGTCTCTGTCTGCTGTGCCTGTGGACATGCAGCTCCTGATGACTTAGGGACAGGAAACAGGAGAAATTACACCCTGGGCATTAATGAGAGCATGGGATTGTTCACAGCTGCTGTAACTCGTGTAGGTAGAGCCACCTTAGTTTTAAAATATCTCACCTAGGTGCTGTTGATGACACAGGAACCAGGGCAGCTGTAGTGGAATGCCTGTCCAGGAACACTTAGGTAGTTAGCACATGCATATCTTGTAGTTTGAAGGGTTGCATGAGTAATGGGTAAGCATAACTTATGAAACGGTTATTTGGTGTCCTTCACTACTCTGCTTTTGTTGAGGCTGTGAAAATGAATCGTCCAATAGCCCCAAGCCGTGACTGCTCATTTCAGTGTGGAGAAGTGACTGCTTACAGCCCAGTCTGGTGATTCCCCAGCACGGCCTGTTTGGTCACCTGGGACCCAGACCGACTCCGAACAGGTACTCTTGTGGTTAAGGGGTATGTAGCCTATTACCAGTTTCCCAAGACTCATTTGATTCAAAGCCTCCCAATTTAAATTTTCAGTTGCAAGGCTTCTCGCATTGCAACTCCTGATATTCTTCATACTGGGCTCTGAAAATGTGGGGAGTAAGTGGCACAGAAAAGAAAAAGGGAAGAAAAATGCATTTCCAATCCAGTGTATACAGTGTATGATGTTTCTTACATATATATCACAACAGTTTCAAACTCCTCTTTCTTGAAATAATTTTAGGCTTAATTAGTACTTCAGAAGGTTTGTTCTTTGAAGATCTGTAGTGATCAAAAATATTTGTTACTGAACTACATCTTTCTTAATCAATAACAGTTACACATACTTAGGTATGAGGCATGAGTTTTTTGTCACATCTCGAACACTTTACAAATGAGCACAGTGTGCAATTCATCATTATACCCCACCATGTCAGATGACTCACATTGTTCTAATTCAATCATCAACAGATATTTAAAACCAAATTCCACGGAATTTCAACTGTTTCTTGTGCTATTTCTGAACATTATTTTTACCCATTAGTATGTCAGACAATATTGTAATACATTTCTAGCCTAATTTGGCAAGGCAATTACCTCAAATTAGGAACCCTCATCTTTTTATCTAGTTAGTTTTTAAAGCCTAAGATGCCTTGTCCAATCTGGATATGGTTTGTGAAATCTGAAAACCTCCACATGCATTTTTGCTTATCTTTGAGCCGGGCAACAGTGGAGATATTGAATTTTATTAAACTGTCCAAATAAACCATTACTCTTGTACTGCTGTTGTTGGGTGCCAAATAGTAGCCCAAAGCAGAATTGCTTGGCTCTGTTAAAACCCTAAACTAATAGGTTCATAATGAAAGCAACAATTCAAACTAAACTGTTAAGATGCATGGAAGTGCCTTTGCGTTTCTCATAGAAATGAATATGTTGTTGTTTCATTACAGTTCTGTGGTAACAGAGGCCACATTTGTACTCACCCTCAAAAGCGTGCACAGTATTTGTGTACACAGCCTCTCCATGAGCAGATTCCTCAGTGCGTTTGGAAATGCTGCCCAACCACTTCTTGCACACGAATATAAGGAACAAGGGAAAAAGGAATAGGGTAAAAATCACTCCTTGACTTTAGAATGGAGAAAAGATCAAGATCTCACCTCAGTTCTGACTCGAAGGCTTAAATTAAAGAAAATTGCACAGGGCAAAGGCTATTCCAGAATTCAGTGCAGTTTTGCATGCCCAGCAGGGAATAGTGGTACACTGCTTATAAAATCTGCTTCTTTATAGGTTAGATACAGCTGCATGTCTTGCTTCAGTGATGACTAATAAGAACTTCAAATTCAGTTCTCTCTCTCTCTCTCTCTTTTTTTTTTTTTTTTTTTTTTTTTTTTTTTTAGTATACAGTCCCAGATGAATTAAGAGACTCTTTCCAACCTGTCTTTTTCCTGAATCATAGTGTTTCTAAGATTGTGATCTTCGGAACTCATATGTATATACAGAGATATTACCAAACAAACATTTTCAGCCATTCATCTCCCTCAAATTAATTTTTACACTGATTTTCATTATGCTATTATATGATCTAGAGAATGTTATTTGTCCTAAAGTGGAAAATTGAAGTACAGGTGACTCTTTCTTTACCTGTTCTCCTTGACTGTTGAAATTGATCTGTCCTTGGTTTTAGGCAAATAGTGCTATTTCAGAAACGTTTAATTTGTATAAATAGTGATGTAGTTGATGTTTTTCTCCTGACACTGCAGCATCCACTTAAAAGATGTGTTGTTACTGTGCTCATGCTGCATTTTTGTAAGCACAAACAAGGCATCATCACTGGACAATAATTTTGCCAGAACAAGGTTGCGACTTTGCCTGCTCAGGGTTGTCTGTAAGCAGATAATACTGTTGAACTAGGCAGAAGGATTTACAATGAACCTCTCTTTAATTAACAGGTGTAACTCTAGGGAGCTTTTTGACACGATCCCTCTTTGAGGAATTTTAATATGTTTCTAAAAGATTTAAAGTGATATGGGTCCAGAGGCAGAAAATATGTATAATAATATATATTTTTCTCTCTCATTTTCTTCCTCTAACTCCCGGCTCGGTTGCTTCCCAGAGACCATTTTTAAATTAATTGTAATGATTTTAGGCACTTTTATTATGATTATCATCACAAGACTGTTCTCTTAGTGAACCAAGTCATTAGCTGGCAGCAGTATTATTTGGGGACCTCATTTCATTGTTTCCTCCAAGCTGACAAGAGTCAGGCCAAATCCTTGCTCTAATCCTGTTTATTTATTTACAATTTAAATTAATTTAAATGAATATGCCACAGGATAATTGGCTCCCTCAAAATGCAATAGCAAAATAAGGAGGGTCTAAGCTCCAGCTGCTTTTCAGAGAGGGAGGCAACTTGGATTACTTGGTCCTTCCAACGACAAACCCTGTGACCAGGGTCACTCCCTGCACCCAGAAAAATCCTGCACCCACCATGAATTTGTTCTCTGTCTGTTGAGTGTCTGGGGCTATTACGCTCCTCTGCTTAGTGATCAGTTTTGACTAACAGTTTCGGATACTCTACTGAGCCTGAAAGAGTTCTTGGCAAACCACTGATTTTAAGTGGATTTTAATGTTTATTCAGGTCAAACATTGTCTGAATGACAGCCACTAGTGCCTTTGAGCACAACAGCTAACAAGGACTCTAGTCAGATTTTGTGCACTTGCCTAGTTGAGCAAGAGCAAAAAAGTCTGATTTTATTGACAGCCAGAACAAAGGAGGCAATTATTATTCAAATGCTTCTGTTTACTTGATCCTCTTCTTTTCTTTTGTTTTTCAGTTGTTCTTGCGGATCACGCTGTATCTACGAAGAGCCTGTAACTTCAGCTTTGGCAATTTGCTCAGGATCAGTGTCTTGTAACAAAAAATCCCTTAATGGGCTTCTTTGTGGAAGGTCCAGCAACAGTGCTCATGTTTCTCATTTTCCCAGGACATCTGGCTCTTTCACAGTGGTTCTCCATCCAGGTTGCACTGGCAAAGCCTAATTCAACAGGAGGTTCACACTGGACTGTCTTCTGTGGGATTGTCCTGTAAAGGAGCATGTTGAAGAACAGCTATGAGAATTCCAGAGTATGTTAAATCCTCCATCATCTTCTCTTCAGAACTTAGTATGTGGGCAGGGCGAGCAGAAATGCACATCTTCTTAGTGTTCCAATCTTGGTCCTCCATGATGTCCAGCATTGAGCAACAGTAATAACAAGGGATGTCTGACATCTGCTACATATGGAGAAGGAAATTTTCACACATAGGAGAAAAAAACAAACTGACCGCAAGTAAAAAACAGCAATTTTATAGAAATTAACTGCTTTTATACAGCGCTTTTCATCTTGTGAGCAAGTCTTACTTTGTAAGTAAATTGTGTATACCTTCCCATTTTACCTGGGTGGAAAACAAATGTCTGAGCATGAGGGATCATTTAACCTACAGAGTTTTTTCTCCTGGTGTGTCTATAGGTATTGTTAAAAGCGTCAGTCAGCAGAAGACTTAAGGGCATAGTTAACTTTAAATCCTTTAAAAGACTTGGTGTATAATATTGAGTAGATGTATAATCTACTCCTGCATAAGATCCTGCAGGACCAGGATCTTATGTTGGCATCGTCTCTGGGGCACATCATATTTTTCGGTTTTTTAGTGTAAGATTCCATGTAAATTTGTGGCAAATTATGCATGTGCATGTTCAGTAGATACGCACAATATCCCAATGAATTTGGCTAGTGGTTTCTACATAACAAAAATAAACATAATTAAAACAATTTGATCTAAAATTTAGTCAATCACATCGATCAATTTGAAAACCTCAAAATAACAGATCCTGAGTATTATGTGAGTTCTTCCAGAACAATCCTCATCATTAAGTAAGTAATATCTTTAATATCCTCTTAACAGTGTCTCAGATGTCCAAGTCTCAGATGTCTGGAATGAATATATTTTATGTTATTGTTAGTTTTTGCTGGATTACTTTTTTAAAATCTCTTTTTCTTCTGTTTCAGGAACATAATATATCCCCCAAGGTTTTTCATTTTCTGCCCAGACACTCTGCAAACTGCTTCTCGGACAGCACGGGTTGCTTCTTATGTGTCCCATCATAACAAATGACTCTTTATGCTAACTTTTTTTTTTCCATCTAGCTATTAAAAATGACAGCAAGAATTATGCAACAGAGGATTTGTTTGATCAACTTAATTTGCAGTCTGCACATACAGTCAATGAGACAAGCCCATTTCTTAAATAAAGCTGCAGTTTAAGAGAAACCCGTGATAAATCTAAAAAGAGAAGAGTATCTTGAGCTGAAGCTATAACCCTCCAGCAACAAAAAGTATCAACAGTTTTGCGCTGATAAGCATTATATGAAGCTACAGCTACTGACCTCTGATAGGATGACAGATGCAAACATTTTGGGGATCTATAATACCATGGTTTATTCCTTTTGTTTATGGATAATTTGCATTGTTACACTATTCATTACACTTATTAGTGATTAACAGCCACGTTTTGTATGTTTATTATTCAGAGGAAACAAGTCATGGAGATGTGCATCTGTACTGGTATAATACAGGTACAATTTATTTCTCTCTTGTTTCACCAGTTTGAGGTGGTTTTCTTTCCTCTCCTTCCGTGACTCTCTGTATAAGAGATTACAAATAAGTTATTACTAGATATGTTAGTCTACATAGAGGAACAGCCAATCTATGTTTATTCAGTAATGGTTTTCCACATGGAGCCACTTGTGTCTTGCAATCACAGTGAAACACCATGGTGCCTTTGTGAATGCTTGCCAAAAAGGGTGTTAAATATGTAAGTTTTCATGCAGGGATGCTGAGCACTCTCATCTGTCACAAAGATGAAACATCTCATAGCTTAGGGCTAGAATTCTTCAGAAGCCCGTTCTGAACAGGGCTTCTCCATGACCAGGCTGTTTGGCTGTCCTGCACTCCTGTCCTATCACTGTAGGCAGGGAGGGACTATGAATGGTGGAAGCTGTGAAACCAGGTTTCCTACTAAAGGCAGGTCCCATGTTCACATGTGTGCAAGGCAAAAACCTGCAAGCAAATGGAATATTTGGCATTGGTGTCTTTATTTATTTATTTATTTATTTTTGGAAGAAGTTGCTTTGTCTTTGAATTCTCCAGAAGTTTGTCTCTCCCTGACCAGAGATACTGGAGACTGTTTGGTGCTGGTGACTCATGGTGTTACCGCCTGCATTCCTGGAAGCCCTGGAAAAATAGAGGTTGTCATTCTGTTATGTTTAGGCTTTCCATTTCCTCACAATTTAAGGCCAAGAGGTATCATCAGATTGTCTGATGTCCTCTCTATTGTTGGCTATTAAATGTTGTAAATATACCTCAAGCCTGAGACCACTACTTTCATTAGCCCATAGAATCCAAACTGTTAACGTGCCTAAAGCAGTACCTGAGGTCCCTGCAGTAATTGAGAACTGATTAGCCATGACATACTCAGACAATCACAGAAATGATCCATGCAAAAAAATCCACCATCCTTGCCAATCTGAGCTAGAAAAATCTCTACTGCTCCTGGACTTGGCTTAATTCAGACCCAAGCATCAGATGTCTAAAATAATTCTCTACATTGGTTTACTCTCTTCCTGGCAAAATAAATAATATATGTTTCAAGGGAAGGCAAAAACTTCTACTGCAGAATGTATGAGGCCCAAATATCCTCCAGGAGGAATGGAGAAGGGATTCTTCCTCTCTGCTGTTGGCAGCCAGCTGGAGCTCTCAAGTGTGGGATTTGATTATACTCATTACCTTAATGCCAACCTGCCAACATCTGAGTGGGCAGGGTGTAATTCAAGCCATCTCGTTTCAGCCATAATGGAAGAAGTTGCACAGATGCGTCATTCTAATGGACATAGGGTGAGAGGGATCACCAGGGGATCTAGACTGATGTGACCCTCCTTCCCTCCCTGTTTGAGGCTGCTCTGTCCATTAGAAGTTCTCCCAGAAGCCGAACTAAAGCCTATATTTGAAAAAGGCAGCCAGTTTTTAGGGCAAGTTCAAGGAATGGTGAGAGCACCACCTCCCTTTGTAAGCTCTTACAGAGTTTAATTACCTTTACTGCTAGGAAATTGCATCTGATTTCAAGGTTGATTACATCTAACCTTAAACTTCCAGTCACTGGATTTAGTTGTGCTTTTGTCAGCAAGAGTGAAAATGCTCACTGCTATCTGTTATCTTTTCCCTGTATCCTCTCAACCTTTACTTGAGTAAGTGGAATATGTCCAGCTCCTTAAGCCTCCCATCTCAAGACTCGTACTTGACTCAGAAAATATTTGGATTTTATCCAATATTTTCTCATCTTCTTTAAAGTGCAGGCACCAGAACTGTACTTGATATTTTAGAAACACACAAGGACTCTGCTGAGTCCTTTCCACAGCATTGCACTGAGTTCTCATGTTAGGGGTGATTATCTAGTGTAATCTCTTTGTGTCATTCCCCAAGTCTCTTCTTTCTGAGACAGTGTCCATTCCTACAAGCTTTTGGTTCCCAGAGGTATTAATTTGCATTTCACTGTAATAAAACGAATTTACTGTTCTGCTTGTTGGGCAGCGATCATTTAGCCAAATCAAATCACTGCAGAAGTAATATGTCTTCTTTATTTACTGTATATTGTGTCATATGCAGGTCTTAAAGCAAGGATTTTATCTCATGGCCATGGCTGCTGAAAACAATATAAAATAGCATTAGGTGAAGACTGTTTCTTATTCTGGTGGAAAAGCTCCCCACATTGAACAAAATAACCCCATTAAAAGACCACATTTTGAAATTTGTCAGTGAGACATTTCTTAATCCTCGTAATGGGTGACCTGTTAATTCCATGTAAATCCAAGACTTGAAATCAAAATGTCATGTGGTATTAAGCCAACTGCCTTGCAGATATCCAAGTACATTCTATCAATGCAGCTGCTTTTCTCATGCAGACCTGTAATTTTTTAATAAAAATGTTCTAAACAACCAAAAATTCCACAAGTGTGTCTGACAAGATCTAACTTTCACTAACCTGTTTTGACTAGCATTAAATATATCTATTCTCCAGTTCTTTTTCTAAGATTTAGATATCCAAGAAATGCATGCTATTTTGTGTGCAGCCCAAACCACTAATTTCAAGTAATGGATGGCACATAGCAGAAAAATATACTTTCCTACTTATATTTTTCTCTAAATCAGAGCTGGGTGGAGTATGAACTGAACCAGTTGATCTTATTTACAACCACTGTTTCTCTTTCAGGGCTAATGAATCATTGACAGTCTAAAGATTTTCTGTTATTTAAAACAGAAATTCTCTTCTATAATATAGTGCNAGAACCTGCCAAATACAGGAAAACAGAATTTACTGGTACTTCTTGAAGAGATGGTTTAAGGCCCAGTCCTCAAACCCCTGTGAGAGTAGCGTGCTTTTCCAGAACTATGCCCACTGCCAGCACAGGGATTAAGTGAGATTAAGGGACCCAAAAGGTTTGTACCAGCCCTCTGCAAAGGTGGTTTTTCTTGATTATTAATCTTCATGGGGGAAAATCTCAGCACCTATTAATGTAGTGCCAGTGCCCATGGGTTGAGAGGAGCATGAAGGCTCTTGGCATCATCAGCCTAGAGAGAAAGCAGGAGCAGGTATCCAGTGTAGGAATACAGCCACAGTGTGAACACTGTAGTTTGTGTTGCTTTTAGTATTCTCAGCTTGTAACATTTTGTACTTTTTGCTGCTCTGGTGGCTCAGTGCATACTATTACTCTGCGCCCTGTGTGTGTCCTCCCTTTGAGCATGGAGTAATCCCAAGGAGAATATGCTGCTGGCACGTCTCTGTGCTCTCCTCTAAAAAAAGGAAAATCACCCTGGCCCACAAACAGGAGAAACATGCTCCTAAAGGTAATTGTTGTGAGATTTAGTTATTTAATTTATCTACATGTAGAATACAGATTTCATATCATTGTTGGCTATGAAAAGAATTAGTAATTCCTCTAGTAAAAGGAATATTAGTTAATGGGTAAGGAGAAGGTCACTCAATTTATCTCAACAGTGGAAGAAATGGTATTCTTTGTGGATTTTTGTACAAAATTATGAATATCTGGGAAGCTTAAAGGAAAAGATGGCACTGGATGATTCTTTAATTTAGCCATTGAAGTATTTTGTTAGTGTTTATAAATTTTCAAAGATTCAATCCTGTAAAGTTTTATTTGTATGAATAACTCTTGCTCAAAAACAGTCTCACTGAATTATGTAGTGGTGTTTTGCATTAGAAAAAGTAATTTGTGTAAAGGCTGGTAGTACTGAGTCCTTAAATATTTATAAACACTTAACAAAATAATTTTATGAGGTAAACCTAAGAACCATATGGTATCACCTATTTTTTTACACTCCCTAATTTTCATAACTATGTGTAGAAGTCAGCAAGTGTTAGCAGTTCCTTTCTTATCTGAGAGCAGCCAAATGACCTTCTCCTTATCTTTTCAACTAATATTCCTTCCTAACAGAGGACTAATCTTTTCGCTTCTACTTATCACGTAAAATGGCCATGCAGTGCCAATAAGTTAATGAGCAAATCTGCTAGTGGGTTTGTTCACAGAGCTAAGAAGTTTCTTCCACCTAGAATAATAATATAGTCTTTCTATTGCAC
This sequence comes from Thinocorus orbignyianus, assembly GCA_013400375.1. Classification (NCBI taxonomy): domain Eukaryota; kingdom Metazoa; phylum Chordata; class Aves; order Ciconiiformes; family Thinocoridae; genus Thinocorus; species Thinocorus orbignyianus. Next base: position 805,144 of record VXBW01007863.1, read on the forward strand.
ATGCAGCCAGCTGAAAGAGGGCCTGACATCAGCCTTATTACAGTTCCTAAGAACCCGTGACATTTTTAACAGCAAGTATATGTGCATCCCTTCACAGTAATTTTCCCCAGAAAAATTACTTTCTTCTATTTTCCAAAGATATACTAAACACCCATTAATTTCAACTGAAGTTATAAATGCTTAGCTGCTCTCAGGAGTGAGCCTTTGAATACAAACCTGCAAACCAGCTACTCATGTGCAGCTGGTCAAAAAACTTTTTATAAGCAGCAATCTCAAAACCAAAACCAGGTATTTCTACCTTCTGTGAGGTTCTTTTTCCTTGACACAATCATACTTAAATCAATAAGATAAATAACATCATGGATAATGCAGTAAGTTAAGTTATGTAAACTAAGATCAGTCTTGCCTTATATTGCTTTGATATTTAACTATGCAAATGGGTCATTCCACAAAGTACAACTAAAGACTCAATTTTAAAGGGAAATTACCCATTTTTACCTAATCACATAAACATTTTATTTTTACTTTTATTTTTACTTTTGAGCCAAATAGAAAGCAGATCTGCTAATCTTTTTAATTAAAAAAATATTTAACAGCAGCAAGTCACTCCAAGGAGGTTTGCAATGCTTGTCATATGAATATTAGTACTGAGCAACCAAGTGCATCCATCCTAGGTGTTGTACCCTGTTGTCAGATATATATACTGAACAGTGAAAATATAAACACAAGCTGAATTTGAAGAAATGGCTCCTGCACATTAGATTTTGGGTTCTCAGCAATGATTAATATTTTTCTACTGCCTTAAAACAAATCTGAATCGGTTTCAGTTAAAGGAATAAAACTCACAAAGCCTGAAAATCATTTCCCATTGCAAATAATACAGGAATGTCAGTCCAGTCCTGGCTTCTTCTGGTCACCAACTTCGGGACACGATCCAACACGTAAACAGGAATGCATGCTCATGTGCTAAGTTTTATTTTTTTAACTGATTATGTCTTCAAAGCTGGGTTGAGTCAGGCACTGTGAGGAATGGGTAAGGAACTGACAAAAGTGATTTTTATCAGATTTCTTCATATTTGCTGTTTCCTCTTATACTAATAAGAATGTGAAATGACAGGCATACATAAAAGTGTTCAGGAGCTAATTTGCAAATATTCTTAGGAGCAAAAAAGCAAGTTGTGATATAACTCAAAGGCCTGGTATATATATCATATCTTGCTAATGTGATTCAGAGAGATTACTCAGGAAGGTAAGTATTTGCTTGCGTAGGGACTCCCAGGACTGAGGTTTGATGACAGAGCATAGCATTTAGCAGCGTATGTGTTGCATGTTTTTCCTTCTTGCCCTCCCCACCAAAAGACCACCTATCTGTGGCCATAGCACTGGTCCTTCTGACCCAGCAGTCTCATTGTATCAACAGCCTATAAGGATATAGCAGTTTTCTATAGATAGAGGCAAAAAAAAAAGCCCCAAGGAAACCTAAACCAATTCATTTTCTATTCCATGTAGAATCTTAGGCAGCTCCCACCTTAAAGCCAACAGCTACCAAACAACGAGTCTTTCTAAACCCCTTCTAGCCTGGTGCTCTCAGCTGGAGACAGGCGACAGAATCCTTTGCAGCAGGAGGCAAATAGAAAGTTTACTTTGCAGAGGCAGAGTACAAAAGTGCGCAAGAGAGAATGCATGTTTGAGTGAGAGAGACAGCCAACTGGTGGTGTTCCTTCACGCCTGCATGTCGACAGTTCATGCAACTGCTGCAACATTTCACATAAGCACCTCTCAGAGAAGAAAGTTGCCCTGGCAAGAATCACAGTAAACCCAAGGCAGGGTTCTAACGCATGACCAGTTGAAAGGGTTAGTTGGGTTGGGTGTAGAGTAAATTTCACCTGCTTTAGCAAAAACCGTGCAGCAGCGAGTTTGCCAAATCAAGTGCTGTCTGCTGGCGATAACTGCTTGTCGTTCAGATTGGCAGAACAATTAACTTTATTCATATTTTCCTGGGGAACCTGGAAGGCTCAGGGGAGAAGCAGTAGCACCCTTCGAGCCCACTCGGCGGTGCTCCCGGCAGACTGGGCTCTCCCTCCGACCCCAAAGCCAGGGCGGGGAGACCCAAAACCGATCCGGGGGAGGGCCGGGCAACATCTCCCCGCTGTGCTGTGGGAGCGAAAGGGGAGTCTCCTCCTTCCCTTCCTTCCCCGCCCCGCTCTCTCCTCCCTCCCTGCCTGCAGCCGCAGCGCAGGGGCAGGAGCGGAGCGGCGCCGTGGCGGGCAGAGCCGCCCGGTGGAGGCAGCAGGGCGGGCGGGCGGTGTAGCTGCGCTGGGCCCTCGCAGCCCCGGCCCCGGCTGTGGCTCCGGTCCCGGTC
>VXBW01007863.1:807728-898715 GCA_013400375.1 Thinocorus orbignyianus
AGGTGCAGCCCCCGGGGCCAGCCGGGCCGGCGCTGCCGCGGCAGGGGCTCCGCGGTAGCCTGGCGACCCGAGCGGGGCACGGCAGCCAGCCCGGAGCCCGCAGAGAAGCGTCGTGATGGCTTGCGGTAAGCGGGTAGCGGATACTCGGTGCGTGTCTGTGTGTGTCTGTGGAAGCTGCAGGCTTTTTCTCTTGCCTTTCTGGCAGTCGGCACGTCCAGAATTCCCAGCTCCAAAAATGTGGGAGATGCCTCAGATGTGCCAGCGAGAATTTTTCTTTCCTTCTTGGCTTCTGCCTCAAGAAATTAGAAGATTTTGGAGTATCTGTTAGAAAATCACAAAGTGATTCAGGCTGCAGCTTATCATCCAGTCTTTCTGAGCGTCCCTAGACAGCAGAAATGGTGTGCTTACAGAATATAACAGCCAAATAACTTGGAAAGCAGGAATAAACTACTTAAAGAGTCAGAATGAGAACCAGGCGAACAACATTTAGTGATCCTTTCAAATAAGTGAGCACAGAGGTACTTACGTATATATGAAAATGACAGAATAAGCTAATGCTTTTGAGACGATTGTAATTTTTTGAAAGAAATAATAATAATGAGAGAATGTTACAGATTTGACAAGGAAAGGGAAATGAGTGCTTTTAGAGCCAAAAGCTCTGACTAGGATAGCCTTTTCTGAATGCTGAAAAATAGCTGGTAACAATTTCTTCTTGTGGTAATCTGTCTAATAATTTGTACATTTAAATTGCAAGGTGTGTGTCACGCCCTGCTGAAAGCAGTAGCTTGAGGGCTTTGATACAGAGCGCCACAGTGCTCATATGGCTTGCCTATTGATATTATTCTTAGTAATTTAATTAAAAAGGACAAGCACACCATGGCTTCTAGTTTGATTTAGAGGGAAAGAAAGTCTTTAAACTGTAGAATGAACTAATTTGCAAAACCTTTGCTATGTTCCGAGTCTAATTTTATAGTTTAAATAGTAAAATTGCTTTGAATTAATTATTATAGTGTGATTGCTTAGCTGATTCTGCAGCCCTTACTTGCAAAAGTGGCTGTGGGTTTCTGTGGGATTACTCCTACAGGTAATATTCTGACAACTCAAGATAGCAGGATTGGGCCTGTTTTCAGGCAGTTTCAGCATACGGCACTATGTGGGGATGTGCCTGTTGGCACAAAGTCTTTGACTTTGATAGAAGAAGAACTTGAGGTTAAGTTCAGAGCTCCTACATTTATTCAGCCATTGCAGGTTGGGTCACTGCGCCCTCGTCTTGCTTTCCCTGAGATCTGCTGCAAAATTTGCACCAACTTCAGTCCAGCTAAGATGAGCTGCTCTATGTGATTGCAGTTTTCCATTTCCTTAGGGTGACTTGAAGCTGCTCAGTATGGTGGAGATCAGAGCCTGAGTGAATAAAAAGGAGGTTTGTATCTGCAGCTACCAAGATTCAGTGTGTTTTGCCACAAATAAGAGAATAGTCGGAAAAAGAGTGCCATTGAATAGGGATATATGTTCTTGTTCTGGATCCAGCCCTGTACCAGTAAAGTCCATGAGAGCTTTTCCATGGGAAAAACAGAATAGCAGGACTTTTAAGGGTACATTTTTCATTTGTTTCTGCCATGTGCTTTACAGGGTCCATATTTCAAATCTTTTGGGAGGCAGGAATCTTTTCCTGCTCACACTGAAGCCACGTTAGAGGAACTTAAGAGCAAACACATAATCCCTCAGCTCAAGAAATAACCTCCAAACAGTAGAACTGAAATTCATAAAATTCAGCCTTACACAGAAGTGCAGACCTGGGTGTCAAAACCCAGAGAAAATTTATTGCTTTACTACAAAATCACACTTAGATGCTTAGTTTGGTAATGAGGCACTTCTGAATTTTGCTTTTAAGGATATTTCCTGTCTCTTCGCTAGAAATATTTATGAGTAACACATGGGATATGTCGCTCACTGGCAGGAAGATTTTAAACTTTTCAATGAAATGAATGAGCAAGGAAGTGCCTGCTGCGCCCAGGTGAGCTGCGCCGCCCCGGGCCAACCCTGCTGGCCGCTGGGTCTGCGGGCGGGACCGTAGCGGGGGCTGCCGGGGTTTCCCGGGCGNGAATATGTGTAGAAATATTTGTTGCTCCAATTTCAGCTCACTAAAAGAGGAGTAAGGAAGGTACTTTTTCTCAGCATAGAATATTGCATCTGCAAGGATTTATATGTAGCTACTGTCCTTGGCATCTGCATGTGTGGTCTTTGGATCAGTCTTCACTTGAGAATGCAGATTAAATTAATGTTCTGTGGCTAGTAAAATAATCTTCATAGTTTTTCTTCATCCAGTAAAATTTGTTAGTAAATAGAGAGAGGACTCTTATGCAGCTATGAAATTCAGAAACTTATAATAATGCAGATTAGAATATTATTTTAAAATGAGAGTACTTTGAGCCAAGTCTAAATTAGAGTTCATGGAATATGTAACATTTACCTTGGCTTACTTGGCCAAGACTGTTCAAGTATTATTTTATTTTCTAAAAGTAATCTCCAGAAAGTGCAAATTTGGTAGAACACCTCTGTGCTGGTATGAATTAAATGTCAGTATGTCTACAGGAACTACAAGTAATAAAGATACAGAAATTCCCAGCACATTCAGTAAGTATTTTAAAACAGCTTACAGTCTGTAAATACGTACATACATGGATAAGGTGTGCCTTCTGCTCTTAAATCCAATGTGCTACTGGTAAAGGGAGATCAAATTTAGAGTTGTTCTCTTCTGGTNGGTTTCTGTGGGATTACTCCTACAGGTAATATTCTGACAACTCAAGATAGCAGGATTGGGCCTGTTTTCAGGCAGTTTCAGCATACGGCACTATGTGGGGATGTGCCTGTTGGCACAAAGTCTTTGACTTTGATAGAAGAAGAACTTGAGGTTAAGTTCAGAGCTCCTACATTTATTCAGCCATTGCAGGTTGAGTCACTGAGCCCTCGTCTTGCTTTCCCTGAGATCTGCTGCAAAATTTGCACCAACTTCAGTCCAGCTAAGATGAGCTGCTCTATGTGATTGCAGTTTTCCATTTCCTTAGGGTGACTTGAAGCTGCTCAGTATGGTGGAGATCAGAGCCTGAGTGAATAAAAAGGAGGTTTGTATCTGCAGCTACCAAGATTCAGTGTGTTTTGCCACAAATAAGAGAATAGTCGGAAAAAGAGTGCCATTGAATAGGGATATATGTTCTTGTTCTGGATCCAGCCCTGTACCAGTAAAGTCCATGAGAGCTTTTCCATGGAAAAAACAGAATAGCAGGACTTTTAAGGGTACATTTTTCATTTGTTTCTGCCATGTGCTTTACAGGGTCCATATTTCAAATCTTTTGGGAGGCAGGAATCTTTTCCTGCTCACACTGAAGCCACGTTAGAGGAACTTAAGAGCAAACACATAATCCCTCAGCTCAAGAAATAACCTCCAAACAGTAGAACTGAAATTCATAAAATTCAGCCTTACACAGAAGTGCAGACCTGGGTGTCAAAACCCAGAGAAAATTTATTGCTTTACTACAAAATCACACTTAGATGCTTAGTTTGGTAATGAGGCACTTCTGAATTTTGCTTTTAAGGATATTTCCTGTCTCTTCGCTAGAAATATTTATGAGTAACACATGGGATATGTGGCTCACTGGCAGGAAGATTTTAAACTTTTCAATGAAATGAATGAGCAAGGAAGAATATGTGTAGAAATATTTGTTGCTCCAATTTCAGCTCACTAAAAGAGGAGTAAGGAAGGTACTTTTTCTCAGCATAGAATATTGCATCTGCAAGGATTTATATGTAGCTACTGTCCTTGGCATCTGCATGTGTGGTCTTTGGATCAGTCTTCACTTGAGAATGCAGATTAAATTAATGTTCTGTGGCTAGTAAAATAATCTTCATAGTTTTTCTTCATCCAGTAAAATTTGTTAGTAAATAGAGAGAGGACTCTTATGCAGCTATGAAATTCAGAAACTTATAATAATGCAGATTAGAATATTATTTTAAAATGAGAGTACTTTGAGCCAAGTCTAAATTAGAGTTCATGGAATATGTAACATTTACCTTGGCTTATTTGGCCAAGACTGTTCAAGTATTATTTTATTTTCTAAAAGTAATCTCCAGAAAGTGCAAATTTGGTAGAACACCTCTGTGCTGGTATGAATTAAATGTCAGTATGTCTACAGGAACTACAAGTAATAAAGATACAGAAATTCCCAGCACATTCAGTAAGTATTTTAAAACAGCTTACAGTCTGTAAATACGTACATACATGGATAAGGTGTGCCTTCTGCTCTTAAATCCAATGTGCTACTGGTAAAGGGAGATCAAATTTAGAGTTGTTCTCTTCTGGTGAATTTAAATCTCTTATTCTAGTTTTAATCTAGCACTTTTCATACAGTAGTTTCTGTGCTTCCCTTGTTGTGGTATGGTCTGGTCAGCTGGATGCACGACGAACATGTGGGTGCATCCCAGAGAAAAAGCAGTATGATGTGGTGTCAGTTTTACTCCCTGCTTCGTCTGAGCTTGTGGTTTAGGTGAACAATTGCTAAACCCACTGTGGAGAAGGATCTCATTATTTCACAGTTGAAGACGTATACTTCTGCTTCGTGATTTGTTTGGGTAATTGGTGTCTGTGTCCATCTTTGCCATCGATGACTTACATTGCCTACCCGTACAGGCTAAGCAGCACTTGCAGCCAGCACTGGCTTGTTTTACACAGAGACTTAGTTTGAAGAAAAACCCCAATGCTTAAAGGTACTGAACAACAAGAAAGTAACTTTTATTCCTCTCCCTTGTGGATATTTAAAGGCTGTATTGAGTACCTTCAGCAAGCAGATTCATAATTTTTTTTTAATTGGCTTCTTTTCTGCACTGACTTCAACATCAGACATGGGAAAAGCCTTTTACTGCAAGGATCAACACAGCTCCTGAGTCCTGCTTTCCATCAGCAAGGAGAAGGCAGTGGTAGCTGAATTAAAATGCATTTTCTCTTTCTGGGAGGTGTGAACTTGTATAGGGATGAAAAAACAGAGAGAAACAGAAGCCGATGAAGGTGGCCAGATGCCCTCGAAACAGAAAAAGTAAGAGGCTGCAAGGAGAAAGGTAGTGGCTGAACTGAGTCATTTGACTTCCCAAAGGATGGAGGGGTCAGTGGGATTGTACTATAGCCCTCTGGCTCAGCTCCCTGCTGTGCCATGGGTTTGCCACAGGACTTCGGAAAAGATGTTTTGGCTGATTTCAATGGGACTAGAAGACTCACTGAGCAATTGAACTCAGCTTATTGTGTCTAAAGTCCACAGATAGAAGTGAGATAAAAATGCCTTTCCAGTAAGTGTGGCTAGTAAAAGGCCTTTTCAGAGATCAATTGAACTGGATAATTGGAATTTTTTCTTAAACAGAAATGAAAATTAGCACTACAGATCTTGATGTACTTGATTAAGGTTTACTTCTGTATTTCAGGGTCAGTTCAGCTAGGTACTATGTGTTTTAAATAAACTTTGTCTTGTATTAATATCAGTTTCATAAAGTTCCTAACTTACCCTTTGAGAAGAAGAAAACTGTTGATTTCTGCCTGCCAGATAGTACTATAAAGATGCGATAGTAAGAGAAAGTGAAAGGTGAAAGAAGTGAGTGATAGCACAAAAATGGGATGCTACCTCTGACTTGGAAGCAGGAGCGCAAATGGAGACTATTTAATTATTCAAGGAGCAATAAATGAAAAGTCTGTTTATAAAGTGACACTAAATGAAGAGACAAACAGAATAAAAAGAAAGTTGGGGAATGGAAACAATGTGTAGAGAAAGTAGAAGGGAGGACAGGAAGGGATCAAATGGGGCAGGGAAGGATTTAAAATATTTGTGGAATTTTTAATTGGAAAATATTATCTCCATAAATCCATATATCACAGCACTTACATAACAACCTGTATTTTACTGAGATTGTAGAGGTCGGGCACAGAATGTTCTCCTGGGGGGGCTCACTTCATGTTCCTACTTCATCCTTTGGATGCAAAACCTCAGTTAGTAGGGCATATGGTTTTAAAGGTGGCATGCTGTCATGCCTTGATGACAGACTGTCTTAAGAGGTATGTTGAGTGGATGTTGTTAGTTTCAATGGCATTATCATTTTCTCTTCTGTCAAAGTTGCAGTGAAACTTACCTCTTCCTCCAACAAATAATAGCATTGATTTTAAAGGGACTGGATTTTTGCAGTTAACCATAACTGCAAAAACTACATACTTTTGCAGCTGTACTAACTAAAGATTGCGAGTATTCATCATTTCACTGGAGTGCTTGAGCAACTGACTATTTAATGTGGTTATACTGGGAGTTAGTGGGACATGTGAAATGCATGTGGGGGTTATTTCCCTCAGCTAGATTACAAACATTTGGGAAGAATTTGCTTTATGCCAAGTATTTTTGTAGTACTTAGAAAGTACACATTTTTATGTGCATGTGAGTAATTTGCAGCAAAAGAGTGAAGCCTTTGGACATTCACTGTGCTGTTTGCTATTGTAAAAACGTTATCATCAAAAAGAAGCGAAAGCACTGGGTATACAGTGTTCAGCTCATGCAAGAACTACTTCTCCTTTAAGAGCAGAGACAAGTTCTTCCTCTTAGAAGAACTACAACAAAAATTTTATATGAGCTTGCTTCCTAAGTTATATGTGGTTAAGCAAGCAATGGTGATTATATATATTATTGAGAAAAAAATCAGCTTATGAACATTAAAACCAAATTACATTTAAGCTACCCATGTTCTAATTCTTGATTGTTTTATGTGTTTTTATTTTGTGTTGGGTAATGAAAATTGCCACAATTTATTTAGACTTCCATTTAATTTATTTTTATTTTTAATTCTTCATGTAGCAGTATCTGTATTGTTTTCAGTACACTGTCACAGTAAAAAAACCCAACCAACCCACCAAAACCCTTTTCATACACTTTTAAACACAGGTTCTGTAATGCCTTTTTTGTTGGAAGGTTTATTTTGAAATAGTGATGTCCTGTTATACTTCCCCTCATCTAGGCAAAAAATGGTATTTGCCAAGAACAAAAATCTGGAATCATTATGTACAAATGTAGGAGTTCCAGAAGACAGAAAATACTTAAAGGCAGGAGGCTGTTCGCAAGGCTGGGAGTCGGTAAATCCTGAGGCCAGTCTTTATAGCAAGCATAGCTAGGGTTATAGGGGTGTTTTGTGGTTCGTTTGTTTTCTTTTCCTAGATCTGATGCAAATTATCTTTAAAGTTTAACTTGATTCTTCTGTACTATTAAGCATAATTTATTGTTATTAGTGTCAAAAGAGAGAATGACCCTTAGTTATTTTCTCCTGAAATATAACATTGTAACAGAGTACAGCTGCCACTGTAACCTTCAAATAGTCTGATAGCGTTACTAAATGTCCTCTTTGCCCTTGTTTTCAGCTTTGTTGACACCAAGTCTCTGCGATGAAAATTAGTGACTTTTGAACAGGCAATATTTTTAACAAAGTTTATAATAGAGTATTCCTGTTAGTGAATAGTGTTGGTCCCAGTCTGCACAAGCACTAAAAGGGAAGACGTGTATTAGAGAACTGCTTTTTAGTATTCACTCTTGCAGCAGGAAAGTGAAGATTGATACTCTTATCTACAGAACAGGACCAGCCACACCCAGAGAACAGCAAAACCCCAAAATATCTCTTCCTTCTTTAAAGCCGAGAGATTCCAAACCATTTCCAAGGAAATGGTCTACATCACATTATAAAACAGGATATGAATGGGAAGTTGTGGTTTTCTAGGATTTTCAAAATTGGAGTGAAACAACTTCCAAAACATCAGATCACAGTATTTCTCAGAACTTCAGTCATCACTTCTCACACACTGCACATAACTGAAGCACACCAATTCAAGTATAATAAGAGGTTTTCAGCTTTGACTTTAAAGCAGCACATGGATGACAGCCTAGAGTAAACAGGCAATGCTTTCCCTGTAAGTATGTATTACGTAAAGCGCCTGCAAAGCCGAGATGTTGTGTCTCTGCAGATCAGACTTCCGATCCCATTCTTGTTTTTAAGCAGACTGTTGTCATGGAAGGGTTAGTAATTTCTGTTAAGAAAATGTATTGGTTGTTCTCTGTTTCCAGAAGATTTTTGCCCTTTGACAGAAGACATTGTATATGTATTCTGTCCATCATTTTCATCAATTACATGGTATGCTTATTGGCAGCTCTCATGCATAAATACTTATTTTGCTAGTGTAGGAGATGACAGGATTTAGACGTGTAAGAAACCTAAATCTTTGGCTCAGAAAGAATTCCTGATGGATACAAATGGTACTTCAATAACTTTCGATCCAAGAACTTTTCTTGCAAAACGACATGACTGTTCTTCTTGCCAGTCACGGCAGGTGCTCCATCTGTACAAATGCTGCCCAATTTCAACCAGTCAAGCTTAATGTATTTGGTTTTTTTTTCCCCACTATCTGCCACATTTTCAACAAATTTTCTCAGTTCTTTAAACAGGTGTGAGGCAGTAGTGTGGAACAAAATGGACAGAGGCCAAGCAATTCCTTAATTATAGCAAAATTTTTTTAACACATTGAACAACAGCAGTCAACTGTGCAGTGTCAGTAGCATCACAACTTCCCTTGGTTGTGAGGCGAAGATATTTGCATGAATCTGTTAAAAATTGAATGCGTACTGTTGTGTTGTCTAATATCAGCTCAGCCCTTCTCATTGTCATGCTACGTGAACAACTATGAACACATCAGCTATGTGCTGTTCTTTTGATCTGGTTTGTGCAGCAGTAATTGATGTACCCTCTCACATTCAGTCTTTGTTGTCTGAGAATGGCTCATTTTTGTGAGCTTGCCATAGGGATATTTGCTGTTACGCCCTCGCCACTGATTTCGGCTCACAAATGTGTATTTATTTTTAACATACAAAAAGCTGTCGTGCTGGGGATCTTTCTTGATAAGAAATCAGACTGCAGGTCAGATCCAACAAAATATATTTTGCCTTAATTTCAGGAATAGTTTGTGTAAAAATACTATTCGAATTTGGACTTTTTACGTGGCTATATCACCATACTGCAAACACACTTATAGAGATTCTGTCCTTCCTCCCAAGAAGAGTTTAGCCCTCCCTGAGAGAAACTCTTTATGCAGCGTCAGCTTCGTGCACTGTCATCTTAGTAGTTTTTTTCCTGTGGCATGCATGACTTGGAAAGCAATGCTTTGATGATAAGTCAATTGCTGTGAAAAGTTTATGAGTGTTTGAGTTAGCTGGGAAATCATTAGAAAAACATGAGGTGAATGAGGAGACTGCAGGTTGCATGGGTCCTTTATTTTCCTGTTGCTGTGGAGTTGCAGAGCAGGTAAGCTCTGGCTTTCTGTGAGCTCCCCAAAAGGATCTTGTTGACTGGAGTTACTATGTCTTGGGGTTTTTTTAATGAAGCAGTTTTAATCCTGTGGGCTAAAACTAATAGTTTTAAATTCTGGTTCTAGAAGCTGTGGAGTGCAGCTTTGAATCCTGAGTAATCACTTGGGCTTCTGCAAAAGGAGACTAAAATATTCTCAGGCTTGCAGAGTAGTGCTTCATTAATGGAAAGCAGTGGGGAGCGAGGGGCTGATAATGTGTGTTCTTCCATTCGCTTGGCTGCTGCAAATAGCCTTCTCAATTTCCTACACATCCACAGTTTCCTCAACATTCCTTTTAAAAAAAACAAACTATTACCTTTCTTCCAAAAATATTTAAGGCAAGGGCTTGAAAAGACTGTTGAATTTAATAAATATGTGTGTCGTTGTAGAAACGAGGTGTTTGTGACCGCAGATGCGATGTGTTTGTAATTGCAGATACTGAATTTATTGTGGTCAATTGATGTGAGTAGAGGTAGGCTGACTATAGAGGTGCAAAGTTTGTGGTAGTGAAAAATGGAGATTGGTGAGAGGTGGACTTCTTGTTGACATTGATGCTGTTAACTGTTTTCACCCATATTCTTGACTGTTCTTTAAGTTACCTGGCAGCATCGTGGAGAGAAGGGTTGCTCCTGGAAACAGCTCCCTTTTCTCCCTTTTGGTCCGAGATACTAGGTATAAACTTTGTCCATTCGCCAGTATAACTTAGACTAGATGATTTTATTTGACAACTTAACAATTGTGCCTAAGCAACCTCTCAAAATATTTTGCACTTGAATTTTACTAGTCTTGAATATATTACTTCTTCAAAAGAATTTTTATAGTTCTTACTAGATAAAGGATGAACCTGGAACAGGGAAATGAAAAGCAAGTGCTCTGTGTCATCACTTCCAAAACAAATCCAGTATTAAAAAAGTGTAATTATATTATCTTTCCATCATTTTCACAACATAAGGGGCAGTGGGGGGAAATGCCCATCCGTATAAACTTTTTGAAATCTGCTTCCTGTGCTATAGCCTGTACTTTTTTAGACTAGAGAGGAACACTGTATTCCTTGGATGAGATAAGGAGAATATTGCTATTGAACAACTGTGATAACAAGCAAAGAAAATGTTGGACTGAAAGTCAGATGCCCTGCTGCCCGACAGCAGTGGCGGTGCTGGTGTCTCGATGTTGGTATTGTAGAAGGGAGATGGTATTTGCAGGTTCCCCGTGAGGCTCGTCACCACAAGGGAAGGGTGCACCTACAACCACGTCTGCTTTGGGGAGCACCTCTTTGCTTCTATTTTCTCCAAAATCTTACTGAGAAAAAAGTGCTTGATTCTTTTCCCTTAGTAAGTGGCATAGTTTTGGGGAGGGCAGGTAGGTGAGACTGCAATGTTTTTAGCAATGGGGGAGTCCCATGTGGCATTTTGCAGCTTGGGTTTAAAATCTCTAATTTGTCAACCATTTCCTTTTTATTTTTCTTCCTTCTGCAGAACTTTTAAAACCTTGTTCTAATTCTTTTTTTGCTGAGCCGAAGTGACGTTTAAAGAACAAAGTCCATTGGAGATGTTGGCACAACAAATAAAAAAAGAGTTTTAGAAGTTGTGGGTTGGCTTAGGAGGTCAGAAATGGGAGGCGGATAGGTCTTTCCTCCCTCGAGGGAAAATGGTCATTCTGAGTAAGGAGGTAAGGTGTTCTCAAGTGATAGATTAGAAAAGTCTTCAAAAGGCTTAAAGCAAGTAGAGCACCTCTACATTTGCAATCAAGAGTGGAGAACTGTTTTATTGTAGCATAGCTGTGTAGCACATTAATAAAAAGTAAACTTTGTGTAATTTTTCTTGCAAATATTTAGATACTAATGAGAATATTTACAGTCCCTAAACTTTTTTACACTTCTCTTTTTATCTTTCTGTGTCTCTTCCCTTCTCATTGCTGCTGCGTTTTGAAAGTTGTTTTCCCTTTCTTTAGAGGAGTGAGCTACGGAGGACTTTTCCTGTGCACCAACTTGATGCCTCGTGTGAGCTGAGGGTTACATGGAGCAGGGCAGTAAACGACTTTCAGTGTAGGTGCCTGGAGCTGGTCCTCCCATACACCTGCTAGAGCTGATGGGTGGGTCTGCTGTGGATGGAGCTGGATTCTTACGAGGAGGAGCCATGGAAATGTGTGTAGGTTCAGAGGTGGCCTGAGACCAGAGTTGTACCGAGGTGTTCCCATTAGTGGATAGGTTGCTATTTGTTCTGGAAACGTCACTATTGTGGGTTTTGGGGTGGGATTTTTCGCTTGTGAATCACTCACATTTAGACACTTGAGGCAAACCTGTGTAAATTTGAGCTTGCTGAAGTTGTTTTGATTAAGGTGGGTGTAAGCCATAGTAGATTTACGTCCATAATGTGCATGCTGTCACAGTTTGTGATAGACTTAGGCAAAATAATGATGAAAACACCTTAAGAATGGATGTTACTCATACTGATTTGAACACAGCGTATGTCCAAATGGAAAGTGAGGTAGTGTTTCTCATTTGCAATATAAAACTACTTGAAATAACTATTTCTGCACCTTCAGTATTATCTATTGAATTCATATCTACCGTTGTCATCTGACAGGGTACTAAAACAAGATTCTGCTCAAAATGATAGAAATGACAGTTATACAATGCATTTCATTCCTGCTGAGCCCTGTTATGTAGTTAGTTTGAAGAGATTGGGATCTTGCTTTAGTTGTTCAAGGACAGTCCTTTGGAAAGGACTTGAAGAATTTGTAATTGTGCCTATAAATCGCCTGCTCCCCCTGCCAGCATGGTGAAATTTCTGCTGCAACCCTATGGTTCTGTACTGGGGAAACAGCAGTTCTATCTCATATTTTTTTGCTTATTTCCTCTTTTTCAAACCCCACTGGTTTTGTTGTGTTTGTGGTGAATTCCCACTGCCATGGACCATGCTCTCCTTCCTCCGCCATGCTGTTGTGTAGAACTGCTTCTGTGTACCGTCAGCGTTTGACCACTTGCAGCTGGCAGTGAGTAGAAGAAATCCTATGAGCAGAGACCCAAACTCTGCCCTTAGCTATGCTTGTGAAAACCTGTGACATTATAGAATTGGCTTAGAAAGACTTAAGAAATCCCGTGAGAACTGTTCCACTGAAAGTCTCTCTGTAAATATTAGACAGGGCTGTTGTCTTTGCACTAGTACATTTTATTTTAAAGCCGCACCTGAACTGCAGTCGATGATCCTGTTTCATAACATTGAAGCAGAGGGACAGATCTGGAGTATGCGGTATGGTGTGCTGTCAGTGGAGTTCACTACTGAAGCTGCCTTAGCTGGGCGCTGTAGCGGTGTCTGTGCTGAGAGACAGACGTGCTCTGAGGGCTTCTGTTTCCTGGCAGCATTCAAACCACTGCTCATGATGTGACCATCCTTCTCCATGGCCTGATCCCTTTTGGGAAGGGGCCAGGCCCATCTCCTGGCAGAGGTGGGCAGCAGAGGTGCCCTGAGTCCCAGACCCACCTTGGTAGATGCTGGCCCTGCAGCACAGTGAGTCCCAGGCAGCAGAGGAGTTTGTCCTCCCCGGGCCAAGAAAACTGGGTTTAGGTCTCATGTATTCATGGCATCATTCAGTCTGGAGTAAGCAAAGGGCTGAGGAACATGAGGGGAAGGTGGTGCCCAGGGAGGTGGTGGAGTCACCATCCCTGGAGGTATTTAAGAAACGTGTAGATGTAACACTTCAGGGCATGCTCCTGGTGGCTGAGATCCTAGGGTGTGGGTTGTGTTTTTGTGTGCGGTTGGACTCAGTGATCTCAGAGGTCCTTTCCAACCATGACAATCCTGTGATTCTGTGCTTGCAGCTCTTCAGATTCCAGGCGATGGAGTGAAGCTCTGGTGTCTGGCCTGTGGTGATGTAGCTGATGGCAGTGTCATTTGTGACTGCAAAGTGTATGTGGAGATACATGTTACTGTGCGGAAAGGCCTATATAACCTTGACCTTCTTGTTTCATGTTTAATGCAGGAGCACAGGAAACAATACTCAGCCTATAGACAAGTCTTGTACTGACAACTGTAGACATGCCCATTTGAGCAGCTTCAATCTTTGACTCACACTGAGAATCTGGAGGATACTTCCTACAGTGGGCCCACAAATAACTGAAGAGCCTAAATAGCTGTATTATTCTTCTTTCAAAAAATTTTGCAAAGATCGAAGACCTGAGCAGATTCAAGTTATGGTCAAAGAGCCCTGCCCCAAGTCATTTAGTTTTCCTCTTGTTTCTTTGCTTTGTGATTCTACTGGGACAAGAAAGAAAATTATGAGAAGTAAGGAAGTGAAGCAGAAGATACAGTGTGATGTATTATACATACCTCCAGTACTGTCATTAGACATTTTTACCTACTTTGCAGAGAGAAGACTTGAATGGACTGGTTTATATTAATTTTTGCCATTGCTTAATGTAGGAGAGGAGGTGGAAAGATTGAAATTATATGTGAATTATTTATGTGTCCAGTTTGCTATCATGAATGGGGAAGCAAGAATGTTAAAAGCTGTTAATTATTATGAATTTTATTGTACTGACTATGATTGTAGCTGTAGGCTACGTGGGCTCTGGAGGGTAACCTAATGTCGAGCAGTCTGAGGGCACTTCTGGGAGAGAGGAAGGAAGGAATGTGCCAAAATGCTCACTGCTGAGCTGTAGCTGTAGAGGTTACATCTAGATGTTCTGTCATGTTACTGGAGAGAAGTGGTGGTTTTCCTTCAAGGCCTGAATATCAACAGTTTTATTTATATGTCTTCTGGTATGTCCAGACCAGAAAAAAAGAATAGAACAGAAGTTACAATGCTGTAGTACAGCATCTTCACGTTTTTTTGTTCTGTTTCCTAAATTCAAGGGGTTTCCTAGCAAGAATAGAAACATCTGCAATAACAACTCCTGTTTATGTTAATCTTTTGCAATCAGCATGCAGTCTGAAATAATTACAGTGAAGACACCCTCTGCTCCAAACACTCACAACTTGCATTTATTTCAGGATTCTTTGCCTCAGAAGTCTGAGAACATAATCCCTCATTCTGCTCCGCTTCATCTCCTTTGCATGAATTTATCCAACAGTACCTTTTGTACTATTGTGAGCTTCGTTAACAATGGTCACACCATAATAAATTACATAAATCAAGAAGTTTTAATTAAATAAGTTAATAAAAAACTCAGAGCATATTATATTTAATTAGATAACATTTTCCTTTCGTAAATTTGCACACGAGGTGTGTAATGAAGTACATCAGGGTAAAATCTGTAATCTGAAGGTTTTTAGCATTCATAGTTTTACTAATTTAATCTGCAAAATGATTTTTCTTTCTCTTTTTTTAATTTTTTTTTTTTAAATCATGTGCCAAACTTATCTCATTGTGCAAGACATTATGCAAATTTAGGAGGAAAACAGTAGTTACTGACAAAGACATGAATAAGTGTCTGAACCTGTGACCCTGCAAAGTCACATCTTTCTCCTCTGTTTCTTCTGCTCCCTGTAGTCAGAGCCATTTTCTCCAGCTTGGTAGTGGCCCTTCAGCTCCATTCCTTTGTTTGGTGCTGGGTAGAATTGGGGAGTATTTTTGGTGTAATTGGCCAACATATATGGCATAAAGAGCACATTCAGAGCCAAGTCTCCGTGCCTGTGTGCGTTCAGCTGGGCTGCTTGCCCAGGCATGTGGGAATGAAAAAGAAGATCAGACTTAGCCTACATGTGCAGTACCGTGGAGTTGCTTTTCAGCAGCAGCCAACACCTGCCTTTGCTTTCTTTTTCCCGAACTTGCATCCAGAAGTCATGGGATTGCTATACAATCCCCTGCCTCCTAGCTTCCTACATGGCTCAGCCAGGCCGCTTTCACTTGGGCAACATTCCCATCAAAGGGATTTGGTCCAAAAAGAACTTTGGTTTCCCTTTATGCCCAGGGTATGCACCTTCATGGCTGTGAATGATGCTCTGAGTTTTGATGATGAGACCACACAGGGATTGGAAAAAACCACAATGGGAGAGAACGCGGAGAGGAAATCTTTAAAATCATGAATATTATTTTGTGGTGGTCCCATGCATCTCTGCAGAGTGACAGAGAGCCGTGCAAAGGGAGTGTGCTGGTCCATTACATGCACTGTTTTGATTTGGTGATGCACAGTGTCAGAATACTGTTTTGAAATTGTCTTTCACAAGTGCAAATGGCTGTGTATTGAAAACTATGAACAATGATTACCAGTATTTATATCTCTGTGAAGCATCGTTTCCTTTTGATATTGCAATCTAGGGATAATTTAGAGAGGCAAAACTGGTGTCAGCATCAGTCTATGCCTTGGGTTGGGCTTCTGGTGGGCTTTTTTTTTTTTTGGTCCACTCCCATTATTATTATTATGCATAATCAAACCCTGAAAACAGGGGATATGATGTTTGGAGATTCTGTGAAAAAACATTGCACCAGGTCATTTGATATATGTGCACGTGCAGTTGGGGGATGCAGGTTGAGAAATAGATACGTGGTGAGGGAGATAAGGGAAGGATAGAGATGCAGGGTCAGATTGTGACAATGCTGCTTGTGGTGGCATTGATAGTGCTGTGTCTCAGTCCCCTCCTAGTCAGCTGTCTCCTTGTCTTAGGTCACTGCTGGGGTAGCTCGGTGTTATGAGAAGCAGAAAAAAAAGGGTCTGCTTGCTAATAATTTTTCTGCTTTCTGCAAGATACATGTAGTATTTAATAAGATGAGGTCTGTTGTGAAGATGAAATGGCAACTTAACTGAAATGGTGTATAACTTCTAAAATTCACCAGAAAGATCACAAACATGTGAGCCGGTGGATCTCTTAGACTTTTCCAAATCACAGCCTACAGTTAATTGTCCACCAGAAGACATTATAGAGCATTTCAATATATCTAGATACCCCACCTCTCTCTGTCCCTGCCGTTTTACATTGGAACAGAAGCAGCTCTTATTTTAGAGGAAGATAGGAGGGCATAAAGTTTATATAGCAGTACACCTATTTTACAGAGAATGCCCCATTTAAGGTTTAGGGATCTACCTGAACAGTTGCCAGACAGCACTCCTACAGTTGGAGAGCATTGCACAGGATCACTGCTGTAGTCCTGTGCAGTATTTTAGGTAACTTGCAGCATGCAGGGCAGTCTGGTGGTAAAGAAGAGGAGGAACGTAGAGGTCCAGAGAGCAAAGCCAAGGTGAGATAAAAGAGTAACGGGAACACAAGAGTAGGGGGAAAACTAATGTTCAGAAGAAGAGGAGGGAAATTAGTCAAGAAAATATAGGAAATAAAATACAATGAGATAAGTGGCTTAGTAATAGTTATTTGCGGGGATGACAATGTAGTGCATTCATGAAAAGACTCAAGCAGACCCTCCTCCAGAGGTTTGGGAATCTCCCATGTGAAGGACCTTGGGGTGAGTGGGAAGAAACTCTCCCTCTTAAAGTGATATAAATTAGATGGCTGAGGAAGAGAATTTTTTTAATTGCATCTGAAAAAGAAGATACTAGAAATTAAAGTCTTGGTGACAAGTGTGTATCAAATTAATGCATTGTCTATTTTTGGAATTATACAATGTGTCATAAGCTAATTTCATTCTAGGGGAGATGTGACATCTCTCTCATGAGTGAGGTTTCCAAAGGGCTGAAAAGCAGGGAACACTTGAAGCAAAAAGAGTTGTCGTCAAATGGAGGAGAAAGGCATTGACTGTGCTATTTAAGCTGTATAAATTAGTGGTGGTATGTCCTACCTCTCAACCCTTTCTGATGGCTGTGTGTTTAGGCTGCTAGATCTGTTTTCCATTTTTGGTCCATTTCACTGCAATAGATTTTACCTTGACCTGTAAAGCTAGTCATATCCTTTTACATAGCAGTGACTTCCCAGAGAGCAGAAACATAAATCTATGCTGTTGCTATGAGGTACATGCTGTGCCTCCCAGCAGACCTGGTTTTTTACTCAGAAGAGCATGTGGAAGAGGATTTTGCTGGGCTGCTGAAAATATTTAAGCTGCAGTTTTACATACTGAATGTTTTTTTCTTCAGCTTCCAGAATTTGAGTAGTGTAGAAAAGAAATGTAGAGTTATCATCTGCAATCTGAAATGGTATTCCTTTTCAGAAAAATACTGTTTCTGGCCTTCCTGTTGGGGAAGAAGAGCTGTCCTTTCCAAGACGTTTGGTATAGATACAAAAATGTTCGAAGAGCTGACAATTAATAATTATTATTCACTGCCGCTGCTTTGCTTCTAGTATAGTGAACGTATTTTTGGAGTAGAATTAAAGCCAAGTCTCTTCAGGGGCTATTGGTATTTTGCTAATGCTAAATTAAAGCATGCCATGTGCTGTGCACTAGGGGTGGTCAGCGGTGGTTTGACAGAATTTAATTGTGTGTGTGGCAGGGGAGCTCAGGGCCACTGCGTGGTAGGTGTGATACAGCCCCAATCTGATGGGAAAGCAATCTTTCACAGCCCCTCGTGTTTTCGTGAACAGGAAGGAGACATCCTCTAGCTGCTTTTCCATCCTGCCCACTGGTGAGAGGTGGTCCAGCTCCTGGAGTGGGCATCCTGCACAACCAGTTGTTATTCCTTCTGCTCATCGCTCCTCCCTTTGCTTTTTCTGCTCCCAAAATGCAAATGCTTAAAATGAGAAATGAGTTAATTAAAAACCATGAAACAGGGATGGAAACTGAACTACCTTAAAAAATTGGTAAGTGAAGAAGCAGACCAGATTGTAGAAGGGAAGGAGTCTTTACAGCCTTCAAAACTATCTTCCTGTTAAGCTTCTGAAGCATAGGTTTGGAAGTATCAATATAAAAATTTAGTGATATTTGCTTTTGGGGAGATGCTGGTGCACATTGGAAGTCCCTAAATATCATACTGTCCTGTACTGCCCCATTTTAAGCACTCTTCCTCTNCATGTTCACCCTGCCCAGCCTGGTGCAGCCAGTGCACAGTGTGTTGCAGCTCACTGGGGCTAAAATAAAGTGTTAGCAGGAAGAGAGCCACCAAAATTAAACCTGTGAATTTTGTACCCGAGCCAGCAGAGTCGTTGGATGGGGAAGTTTCCTGGACAGCCGAGCTGAAGGCCCTTTTCCCTGGTTATCCTTCTTCATGTTCTCTTTCTATCCTTCACTGAGAGCTAAGCTTGACCAGGCAACTATGTGGTGGCTGTGCATAGGGTTCACAGGAGAGTGGTTACTGCCATGTCTGTAGCATGCAGTAAGTGAAGGAGTAATAGATGGGATGCAATGCTCAGAGAGGTCTAGGTGCAGGTGAAGATTTGGGGGAAAAGTACCACTGATGTGTACTGCACCCACAGCTGTCCCCGGTGATGAGCATGCTGTCTCAGTAGTCCACAGGGAAGGAGCAGGAGCTGTGGTGGCAACTTGGTATTGCAACTGGTTGGATGGTGATAGGGCAGGATAGTTCAGGAGAGCAAACCATCTGAATGTACATTGGACAGGCATGATTTTTGAGAGATTATGTGGAATGGTGGCATGTTGTTAATTTATTTAGTGATTTGTGATGGCAGTAGCTGAATATTGAGCAGCTAAGCAACTGCCATTTCATGCTTTGGTGAAGAGAGAGTGGGTGAGCAAAATAGTAGGGGTAAATTGTGAATAGGAGTGAAACCAATATGCGCAGCTTTCTCTGAACCTGCCCACCTCTTTCTTTGTGCAATGTTGAGCAGCTGGGGCTGTGCTATCTCAGTTTATCATCAGTAATCAGGCTATAGATGTCTGGGGACATGTTTTGCTTTCAGTTGCTTTGGTAGAAATCTAAGCTTATTGCTTAGATTATTTTCATTTAGACCAGGAAAACTGCAAACAGAATTTTGGCCCTTTTTGACAGTTTGTTTGGTGGAAAGTACTCTCATTTTATGAGACCCTGCTGTCTTTGTTTAGTCAGAGAAGAAACTGGTTGAATACAAAATGAGAAAGCATTTTCCCTATTGTCCTTTATTTTCCTTCTGTGAGGAAAACTGTACTCATCTTAGTAGGAGGAACACTAGTAGAGTTCACTATAAAGTTATTTAAAGTACTTAGTTTATTAAAGAATGACATTTTCCAAATCCATGAAATTACACCAACCTGTAAGAACAAGACTTGATCAAGTTAGTTTCAGAGGTAGTTGAATTCCTTCAGCTGTTTCAGACATTATTTCAGGGGGGATTTCCCCCAGTCTGAATTCCAAATTTTTTCCTCTTAAGTGGTGCATTGGAATTCCCTATATGCTTTTTCATGGTAGGCTAGGTGGATACGTTTATGGGTTGCTGTCCTGCTTTCTTCAGGGGTGTAATTTAGAAGCTGGTGTTTCATTCATTACTGTGCTTACCTTGTTCTGAATCTATGATTTCGTCTCTTTTTCAGCTTGCAGACCGATGACTCATTCCTTTGCTTCACTGGATAGCTGCACATGATTTTATCCCGTTCTTAGATGAGCTTTGGGAGTGAGCTAACAAGAAATGTTTACAGCATTCAGAATGAATTGCAATTCCACAGAATAATTTATTTTAAAAAAGAAAAAGGCAAAACTGTTTCTGTAACCAAACCACTTTTTTAAAATCATTTATATGTTTTGTTATGCCCCTCTTGAGCCTCACTGTATATGCAAAGGATGTAAAAAGATGCTCTCTGCCCCTTTTAAGCAAGCATGAGAAAAGTCAGAGTGTGCTTCCATAGGGTATAGCAAACCCACCAGAGGCATCCATCTCGCATCCTATGGAAATCCATTTAAAGAAAGAAGTCCTAGTGGGGTGTCCACTGTATGTGTAGGAGTTTTCTGTAGAGCAGCTTCTTTCATGCCATGTCCCTGCATGACTTAGCAGCATCCTGTAGGTGTGAATGCCTGCCTCTGCAGGGCAAGATATGCAGAAGATGAAAAGATGGGCGGTGGAGGGAGATGTGGAGAGTAACTCTTTATTCCTGGAATTGCACCCTCAGCATGGAGGACAGCATTAACTATGTTCCACATAGGCTTCTCACACTGCATCATTGCTGGGGATTAAGCCGTTTTCCCAACGGATCCTATACTCAGCAGAAACCTCGGCAGGAACAGGTATATGAACATATGCAGAAATCAGCACTTGTATAATAGATCAGTTCTTTATTATTCAGTGGTTTCTTCTATTCTTTGACACAGGCTTCAGATACTGCACGTTAATTTTATTCTTGTACCGTGTGGTCCTAACACATGGTGAAGGAAGGACATTCAGACTTAAATTATTTAGTCTTACAGAATCTGACAGTTTTCCAATGGCACTTTTTTTTTCTTCTTGCTATCTCTTCTGATTTTTATTTTTATTTTTTTAAAACCAGTTTAGATTGTCACCTTTTAGTTACTAAAAGGCATCTTAGTGGAGTGCAACTGAAAGAATTACCAGGGTATAATTTTGACTTTTTGTGTTGGCTTTGGGTTGGGAGGCACGACTTGCTGATGCTAATCTTTTTGCTTTGCTAGGTCTGTGAAGACCACAAGGTTTAATTTGTCTGGGTAATTCTACCTTGTTTGTTTTCCAAGTTGGCTCTGAATGGTAAGGGAGAATTTGAAGAGTACATTTATGTGCAGGGTAAATAATTTCTTTCCTTATTTAGGTAAAGGTCTCAGGCAGAGATGTTGTTGACGGTGTCCTTCTGAACTAACCTGGATTATTGTATTGTGCAGAGTGCAACATACAAGTGATACCAGGCAATATTTCTGTTGTCATCTGCTTATAAGTGATGCCCTTATGGTAGTTACAGGCAGCGTAAAGAGTTTACATTGGGCATGCTCAAGCTGTTTTCCAAGTGCTGTGTCCATGTCCCTTCCCTGCTAGCCATCTGGGACCTGTCTACACCTAGTAAACAATTCTTGTGGACATTTTGAGGGTCTGCATGACAGTAGTCCACAAAACCTTTCTTCAGCCTTGCTGCCAAGCTGTGTTTGCAGAGTCAGAAGCTGGGTGGTGAGGGTCAGAACAAGGGTTTCTCTACGATCAGTTTATTAGGTTGCTTCAAAGCAAAGAAAAAACAGCTTTCCATCCCACTGCACGTTGGAGTATCACTTATAAACACTCCCTTGTCTGTTTTATTTAATAGTCTGGCTGCTGTTAATCTTTTGCAACTGTGGAGTCAATTGGATTCTTGTGTAGCAGATTCTATGGAAAAAATTTTGGCCAATGGTGACTGATGTGAAAGAAGAATGTGGACTAACTGTTTAACAGCTTGTGCAAAATACATGTAGGAGTGTAAAGAAGAAACTGTCACTACTGAATCTCAGAAAAACTAAATGTAGGAAAAATGTTTAGAATTCAGGGAGAAAGGAGAAAACGGTATGCACAGATTGAATGTGAAGCACCAAGTCACTGACCATTCAAAAAGGGAAGCTATCCAGTGCTGTTGCAGACATTTGGGTACTTTTCAGAGGGCGTATTCTGTTGTATCTTGCTGCTGATTAAGAAGTCTGTAAGTTTCTGGTGCTTATCATAGCTTCACCGCATGCTATTACAGCTTGCTGTCTTGGGGCAGTGAAATTTGTGTATGTGGAGGATGAGTATCCCCACAGGATGTGCACAAAGACATTGGTCAACATTTTCTTCACCTTCTTGAGAGAACTAAAATGTTTGTTACAAACAACTTGTAAAAAGCAAAGAGCGTTTCATCGATAGTGTTATATGAACACAAGCTTCTTGTGTCATTTTATATGAAGCAGGCAAAAAGAAAAAAAAGCACAGTAGTATACAAGCAACAACTAAAGCAAAGCTTGGAAAAAAAACATGGATTTAGCTTCTATGAACATAGGAAAATATTTACTTAAACAAGTGTGACTTCCTCTTGGTGTTATAAGGGAAAATATTTTTACACTTCATTTCTTCTCTTTACTATTGGATCTTGCTTGTTTTATGTAGTCATGCATGAATACACCAAATTAAGTAGTATTTTTATGAGTTATCCAGACATTTGAATTTCTTATGCGTGGGCCTATGAATTAAAGAATGGTCCTTGAAAAAATGGTTTTAGAGGAGATTAAATTAAAAGATCAGAGTAACTCATTATTGGCTCCATTACATAGATACTTTAATTGTATTTTTTTTTCCTTAACATATGTACATATATTCCCTCTCATTGCAGCTTTCTAATATTATTTCCTCTGGGGTTCTTTTCTGCATTAATTTTTGTGTATACCATTTTTTTTCATGGATCAAAAGAAATGAAATTAAAATACTACAAGTGAAATAAACAGAAATAGTTTAATATGTAGAAACATAGTAAACTCATCTAGGAAATAGCTTTTTAAGTGAGTTTAATCCAATTGGTCAAATAAATAAGGCTAACCAGAAAAGAGTGGAGTTTTTATGGAGAAGACAGAAAGATGTATTAAAAGAAAGTTGTGAAACCCCAGGCGAAAATATGCAAACAACAACTTTTAAAACAGTCTAGCCCAGAAACCAGAAAGAACTAAAAAAAATAATAAATAACTAAAATTTAATTGCTTCCTTGCAGTCAGTCCTTTTCCACCATGAAAAAAACCGTAAGCAGCAGTGAGTAAGCAGTGGTTGCCAGCATTCAGAGGTAATGACTGTGGGCAACTATGTGGTGGGCTGCTGTTTTTAGGCTTCATGCCTAAGGAAGCTTCTCTTCAGCATAAAACAGAAATAGAAATTAAATTTGTCACCTTGAAATGTAAACCCAAATTGTTTAGGACAATTTAAAGGAATTTGTCTGCTCTCAGTGCTATCAGTCCTTGAATTTTAAAGATATTTTTGTTACTGTGAACTTGAAAATAGAGATGGTGCTTTATTTCAAGGCGTGAACTACATGATCCCCTGATGTAGCTCCTTTGCCTACACACAGAGGTTATCTCTGTGGTTGACTCCTCCATGACTGGAAAAAAGCTGGTTAGCAGTAGTTCTCCCCTTCTCACCTGCAGATTATCTGGACCAGTAGAAGTGTGGAGCAGAGGTGGTATGCCTTTCTTCTCCAATAACTTGCAGGGCTTAAACTTTCCTTCAGAGTCCCGCCTCTTGGGAGCCTCTGGGGTTGCTAGGTTAAGCAGTGTGGTAGAAAGTTTGACTGATAACCAGGAGATGAAAACAGTTCTGCTGGCTCTCCTGGAAGGTAGCAAGAGAAAGCCATAGAGAATTCCTGAGTGAAAGTGGTCACAGAACACTGAGCAGAAACAGGGGCTCTCGGTTTGACAAGCTGAGGCCAGCAGGATAAAAGCCTTTTTCACTTTTAAGGCTACAAAACCCAACAGAAGACTTCAGGGAAAGCTCTGTGGCTTGTTCTTGCAAAATTCTTCCTTTTCCCTTGGCACATACTGCATCCCTGTAGAGGGATGTGAATTGGCCTCAGGTTTTTTAAGACAGGATTATAAATGAAGGATGGAAAAATGTATTTCCTATTATGGTCCATTGGACTGACTTATTAAAATTAATAACAAAAGGTGAAATTTTGGAAAGATTGGTCTACCTTGGCTCAGTTCAGCTGCTCCTGAAATCGTTAGGAGAAAGTTCAGGCAGTTAATTTTCTTTTTAATCCTTGTAGCTATACTTTATGAGATTTTGTTCCGTAATTTGAGTACTGAAAACAGTGAAAATTTGCCCTTGTTTTCTGGCAGCTTGAGTATCATTTTGGTGCCCAAAAGCATTTAAAACAGGCTTGAGCTTTTTTTTTTCCTCCCCTCTTGTTTTTTTTTAAGGACAGTGTTCTTAAAACAGCTTGTTTTAAGGCACTCAAGTTAGTGTTTGATGTATTGAAATCAGTTAATCACTTAATGGGTTCATTAGGAACTTAGAAATTTCTTTACCAGAAGTTTGGCCATGTGTGACTTGCTGTCATTTAAAAATCTGCTCCTCTCAAGAGTTTCTAAATAACTTTATGCATGTTTATTGGGGATATTGTCATGCTGTCAATTGAGTAATTCAATTTGACTGCTGTTCTGTGACATAAATTAATAAATATTTCCAGCTTTGATCCTTTGCTTTTAGATGTTGGTATGAGTTAAAAAAGAGCACTATTTTGATTTAGAGTATAATGTTACAGAGCAGTACAATAATTTTGTATCTTCAATGTTTGTTTGCTAATATAGCCATTTTTTCAGGAAGCACGGTTGTTGTGGAAACTGGCATAATTTAAATTAATGCTTTCCACTATTAATCTTTTAAAAACAGAGCATCTGTAATTGGGCTTGTTTACCCACCCTAGTCATAGGGGAGACTGCTCAATGGTAAGATCTTTCATAAACCATAAGTGACAGAAAACATCTACAACTGAATTCTGTGTTTGGGGTCTGTGTTTATAACTCCCTGTTGCAAGTGAAGCACCCCATGAAGTACATCTCTTCTTTACAGACAACACAGATTGTACAACGATGTGTGACATAAACAGGAAATGAAAAACGTGCTTCAGTAGGACTTAAGTGTTGTGCTGCAAGGCCTAGAATTATCTCTGTCTTAATGTACACTGCTTTCAAGTAGTTCTTCTTGAATTGTAATTCTTGCAGATGTTTTGATTCACCTTGGAAGTAATCACGGAATGGTGAAGGCTGGTAGGCACCTCTGGAGATCACTTAGTCCATCTCCCCCTCTCAGAAGCGGGTTGCTCACAGCCTCATCCAGCAGCAGGCTTTTGAGTATGTTCAAGGATGGACATGCCACAGCCTCTAGGCAACCAGTTCTTATCCTTTTTCTAGGCACCACTGAGAACAGCCTGTTTCTCTCTTCATTATTCCCCTGATCAGGTACGAACCTCATTGTTCACTTACTTAGTCTGTACTTCATCGGTCTGTCAATGAGGGTGTTATGGGAGACAGCATCAAGAGCTTTGCTAAAGTCAAAATAAATAACATACACTTCTCTCTCATCTCAGTGAGATGAGCCAGACGTCTCATTGCAGAAAGCTATCAAGTTGGTCAGGTGTGATTTCTGCCTTCATAAATCCATGCTGATTACTCCCCTCCCGATCCCCTTCTTTTACTCCATATATTAAGGAAATTGCTCCCAGATTTATTTGCTCATTACCTTTTCAGGGTTGGAGGTCAAACTGACCTGCCTGTAGTTTACTGGATTTTTCTTGAAAACAGGATTTTTGCTTTCTTGAGAAAGTCAAGAACCTCCTGTCATCTCCATGACCTTTCAAAAATAGTTAACATCCTGCCTGTTAACATCAGCCAGCTCCCTCAGCACCTGTGGATGCATCCCATCAGGACCCACATGTCCATTTCACTTAAATGTTTCTTAATAGCTTTTAAATTGACCACTTTTTTTTTTTTTTCCTGGTAGTAGTCTGTCCCTTGCACTATCACAGATACACTTAATGTGCTTTAAGTGCAAACCAGTTCTTTGCCAAATGTGTGTATTAAATAGGTCTAAAGTTTTTTGATAGACCCATATTTAAAGCTGAGCTATTAATGTCTTTCCATGATTAGAAGGAAAAAGAAGAAGAAAAAAAGGAAAAATTTAGTTCATAAAGGAATATGAATCTACAAAAAATGTGTGGTTTTTCTCTGTGTTTTTTCTCCTGTGTTGGCCTGGCTGAGTGCTGGCTGCACAGAATTGTGTAACAGGAGTGACTACAGGCAGTGCAGAAATTTCAGAGGTGGTTTTAATGTGTCAGAACAACAGGGTGGATTAGTCGGCAGTCACATTCGCGTTGCCATCGAGAGCTGTCGTCTGTGCCTGAGCAAGGTTCTTTTAAGTTTGTCCCAATGTACAGTAACTTGTAACAGTCCCAGTGTACAAGTGTTCGAGTGTTTCTGTGCAGTCATCAAATGGGGAAAACGAGAGAAGGAAAAAAACAGCGAAGATGTTGTTGTTTCCAGCTCAGCAGGAACCTGACAGCTCCTGAGTTGAGTGGGACCAGGGTGCCAGCTGCTGCTATCTTGCAGGGTACAGATGTGGCTGTCAGCAAGAGGCAGGTTTCTGGCTTCCAGCTTCTGAGCTTCAAGCTAAGAAGCAGCTTGAGAGTCCCATCGCTTATTGGAGTGCAAAGCAGGAACTACCTCTTCTGCTGAGCACATGCCACAAGTGGGGACCATGGGTTAGTCAGCCCTGTCCTCCAAAGAGAAATTGGACATCCCCACTGTGTGAATTCAGAGCCACCTATCTTTGGCAGTGTTCATCTACTCTTCTAGCATGTCTCTGTCAGCTCTAAACTAATAATTAGAACTTTTAAAAAGCCCTTCAGCTTTCTAGGGTTTCTTAAACAGTCAGCAGCTCTCAGTATGGTTGCACAGCAGTGAGGAGTCAGCCTACCATCTCCTGAAGGTCTGCCAGGGTCACTCATCCTGCATGCAGTAAGAGTGGCTCTTGTTAAGAAGAGTGGCACTGCCTCAAAACTATGGGGAGTCTGCAAATGTTAGTTATTCCCAGGGGTAGCTGTGCTGTCTTTTGGGCTGCTTTCTGCTGACACTGTTACACAGAAAAGGTTGTTTCTTTTTCCGCAGAGCTTCTTCTGTTGTTAATGGATCTTGTTAAGACAGGGTTGCAATCTGCATGTCTTCTTCATGGTAGACCATTCATAACACAGCCCACATTAAGTGTCACATTTTACAAACACGTCATATAATCTCACAACAACCATCTGAGTTTCTGATTCAGATTATTTGTAATTCCTGAATTTAAGGCTAGCCACATTTTAATGAGTAGAGGAAGAATGTAGAATTTTGTTTGGGGAATATTTTAATAACTTTAAATAAAATAATTGTTAAATAGGCTATTTTTTCTCTTCTTGCTTAAAATTGATTCTAAGAGAAAGCTACTATCTCTTTTGTTATAAATAAATGATTGCCACGTTTAGGCGGCTGTTAAAATCACTGATAGAGAACTAATCATTCATTCCTAACAAAGTTGTTTGTGCAGTTGTAAAAGGAACTTCATAATATGAAATGATGGTCTAGTAAGTTAATATTGTGAATGAAGTTAGGAGACACCACTGCAGTTTCCTACTTCTCCCTGTTTGCAGACGCATTTTCATCTGCCAAAGTACAGAGTACAAAGAATTTTAGATATTTTTTTTATTACAATTTTTTTTTTTTTGCAAGACAACTGGGATTTGTTGGTGGAAAAAGTTGTTCTATATCGCAATGGAAAGGAAAGCAGGTGAAGTAATAGCTTTTTAGGACTGGTTGAGATTTGTGCCCTGAGTAACCAGATGCTTGCCAGCGCATGGTCTCCTGACTTGCCATAGCGCAGGCGTGCTGTGGTCACTGGCACATGCTTTCTGCATCCTCTGTGGAGGCTGTGAAACTCAGGAAACTACCTCGATTTATCTCTTCACACTCAGTGCAAGCACGAGGCTGAGGCCTGTGTCAGCCCTGTTGGTGAGGCATGTGTCCGCAATGGTGACAATATGGGGGCACTGTCTATACCATGGCTGCAAGTGTCTCCCTTCTGTCTCCTGGGGCACTGTGAGAGCCTGTGGGTGCAGAAACCCATGGATATTGCCATGTGAACACTGGCTTGTTCCAAATTCAGCTCATCAGTCATGGATCGGCTTTTATTTGGGGGGAGGAAAGGAAAAAAAAAAGGGTCAAGGAAAGGAAAAAAAAGGGCGGGGGAGGGGGTTTAAAATAAATCATAATTTCAGAAGAATTCCCATTTTTTAGTTTCTCTGTCGTTGTATTTGTTTCAGGACAGGAAATAGTAGTCTCATTTTACATGCTACCACCCAGACCGTTTTGGGGCAATGTACGGACGCAAGTGACACATGCTGGCTCACCGTCATCGTTACGCTAATCACACCTCACTGAAAGTAGCTACTGTTTCAGGAACCATAGGAGGAGGGTGTGGGTGTGCCACACGCTGGGGACAGATTCCGTTTGCTCCAACATGATTTTTATACATCTTGTTAGAAATGAGTGGGTTAGGGACTGGGCAGGGATCAGAGGTGACGCAGCAGGGCTTGGCATTCTAAAGAAAACCTGAGGCCACACAGGCTCTTGCACCGAGTGAGAAAATTCAGCTTTATGGTTCTCCTGGAATCAGACTGAAATGAGACTGGTAGTAAACAACTTCTGTGCTAATAGCAGGGTGCCTTAGTGTGCAGGTGGTTTGGAACAGAAGCAAGTGCCTTTAGGCGTTGTTTTATGGTGGTATGCATTTCAGACTGAAAAATGGCCACAAGCTTTATTGCTTTAATATTAACTCTTTTTCATTACTCTCTCTCTCCCCTTCCTGAAAATTGCTGCGTTCCCCCATAATAAAGTGGCTCTTTCTTTTTCCCCTTGCCTGCCATTTTTCACAGCATGAGGAGGGAGAGGCAGGTGGGTGGCAGGAGGGACAGTTGAGGACATAATGGGACCACATCTGTTGCAAAACGAAGCCAAAGCCCTGGCTGCCACCAGAGAACCTGTTGAGGTAACTCGCAAAGCCCTGAGTGATAAAAGCATTCCTTCTGCTGTGGCTGCTGCTTTCTAGTCACTTGCGAGGGGACTATGCCTCTTACAAGGGCTTCTCCCATTAGTGTTTTCTATCCTCCCTCCTGCGCCTTGATGGTGCAGGGGTTGGTATCCATCCCTTCCCAGCACTTGTGATCAGGTATTTCTACTGTGTTTTCCGCTGAGTGCTGTGTGCCTGGGTTTTTTAAAATGGGGAAACAAGTAGAAGGTATTCGCAGGACTGAATTTGTCCTGTTCCCCCATGTAATTTGAAAAATGGCAGACAATCTTTATTTTTTTTTCAAAGTCCTATTCTTAAATTCTCTCTCCCATTTTAAATGTGTCAAGGTAGGTTTATCTCAGTGCCAGTACCAACTGTAACCAGAGTGGAATTAGCTCTCCTGTTAGCTCTGCTTGGCTTTCACTTTTCAACAATCCTTAGTAAAATAAATCATGTCCCACTTGTCTCTAAATTTCATTATCATGACCTAACTTAATTTGCTATGAATTATTTCTATCTGAGCTTCTTTAACTGTGAACTTGCAGCCTCTAGTATCTTGCTCATTGGATCATTGCCCAGCTAATCAAGAAATTTTTTTTCTTCACAACTCTTGCTTTTTCTATCAGCTAGCTCTGCCAAAGTCAACTTGGCTGTATAACCTCCATGGAGAGACACAAAGAGCTGATATATTCTTATGCTTAAAATAAAGGTTTTATTGAACTGAGTTTTGGTCTCTTCCTGTTGTGCTCTAGTGCTGCTAATAAAGACTTCTTTTCCCTTAGAATAAATGTGACCTCAATGGTTTGTTCTCATCTTGGAGGCAGCCAATGCAACATTTTCCTTTGGCTCTTCTTTCTTTTGTTTTCTCCTTGGGAAGAATGACTGACTGACTGACTGGAAAATCTCTGCTTACCCAGTATTGAGCAGCTGTGCCTTGGTTTTGTTTTTTAGCACAGCTAGATTTCATGTCTGATAAAGGCTGGTGTTTATTTCCACTGAGGAATGCTGATTTTATTTTTTTTTTCTTTAGAGCTGTTCCTATCGTTTAGCAATTGTTGATAAACAACCTTTATTTCAGCCCCCTGAACACTGAAGGCACGCCTCTCGCCAAGCTGCTGAGTTGCAACCAGGCTAAAGATTTTGCTGAGGAAGGGTCAGAGAACTCTTAAAGGATTTCAGCCTCCTCCATCAAGTTGTAATAATAGCTTGCTAAGATCATATGTTCTCCAAAGCGAAACTTATTCAGCAAGCTTGTTACGACTTTGGAAAAATACTGTACGTTGTTTTGTTTGTTTTTTTTTAAAAAAAGGATTTTACCTGACTTCCTGGGAAGCCTTGGGGATACTCCAGAGCAATCATTTCAAAATGAAAACATGCAGATTGTTCCTTAGGTGGAACACGCGTAATTTGCAAAGTCCTTTAATGGCAGCTAGGGGTCTGGTGTAACTCACCAGCACATTAAAAAACAGACGGTTTTTCTAACTCTCATTTGGAGACAAGTGGTACCATGCAGCTGTTTATGATGTGGTTAATGTTGATGGAATTGAGTTTTTGGGGTGCATTCAGACTCTGCTGAAGGCATCCTGTTGCCTCCTGGTACAGGGTGGTACAAGAACAGCGAGTACAAAAGGTACTGCCTTGGGCACACAGCAGTCTCCTCAGGGCTGACATGCTTCAGTCTGACCTAAATTATTGGGCTCAATATAAGGTTTACTGGTAAAATGACACGTCATGTGATAGGCAGGGGGTCAGATTAGATGATCTAATAGCTCCATCTGGCCTTAAACTCTTAATTAGGGAAATGCTGCCAGCACAAGATGGCATTAAAGCTTTTTGCTGATAGATTTCACTTGCTTGGGAGATCCTCAGCTGAAGCAGAGCCCCAGAGCTCTGTCTACTTGGGCTGGTCTTTTTCTCAGCCTCTAATGGTGGTAGGAGCCAGCAGAGTGAAAAGTGAGTCCTGATAGGAAAGTTCTAGTCTTGCTTTCATGGAAGTACAAAAGCACTATATCTAGCTCTTCCAGACTGTCACATGTTCGGCTTTTAGAGCTATAATGATATCTAAATATAGAAATAAAATCTACTATTAGCTTGGTACTATGCCATTCATCGAAAGAAGAAAGATAAGTTTCTCTGGCAAGCTGATGAAAAAGAAATTACAGTCATTTGAAGCTGCTCATGGATGAAAATATTAAAAGCGGGGATGTGGTTTTAGTGGTGGGTGGTTTGATACTGTGGAGATTTGTGATACCTTTGCTTGACACCTTTGGTGCCGACATGGGAAGTATATATATGTGTGTGTGTTGTAGATGTGTGCTTTGCTTTCTCAGCTGTGCAAGTGGCAGTGTGCAGGTTTAATAACCATTGACCCAGTGAAGCCACCATCACTGATCAAACAGTTTCTTTAGCAAGCCCAAGTGGCTTGTCGCTAACTCAGTGTGTCACTTGGCTCCAGAAGGTCAATTAAATGTCTTTGTAAAGTTGCTTAATTGCTTATTGATCTCATAATTATTCCATACTTGCTGTCTCTTTTGTTATTTTCTGAAATGTGTTGAAAGGTCACGATTTTAATTTCTTTAAGAGAACATTGTAGTTTCGTAGTATTGAATATTCACTTTTAAGTTTAGAGCTTTTAATTGGGAATTTCAAACTTTATTGGTTTTCTTTTTGCGCAAATGTAACACATTTTAATTTTTTGCATTTTTCTAAATCAGATATTCTGTTTCTAAATGCCTTTTAAAGGACCTTTTATTATACAACTAGCATATTTGAAGGCACATGGAGCAGAATTAGTAACTGCTGAAGTACTCTGTTCTTGAAGTGCTGTCCCCTATTGCTAATTTAGCTTGTGGTATTGCCACCCCCCACTCCCCCCTTCAGATTTTTTCATACAGAGTGGTTGCTCTGGAAGTATGTTCCTTTTCTTTGTAGTTTTGTCTTGTGGATATTAATCAGATTGTTTAATTTTAGTAGTAGCTTCTACTGTCCTGGCTTCTCTCCTAGCAAATTCCTTGTGCTGTGGGTTATTGCTCTGTGTTTATGTCACTGGGCAGTTGTGCACAGACACACACAGCCTTGGTGTCCTTTGGTGTAACACAACAGGGTAGTCTAGATCCCAAGTAAGAGTACGTGGAAGTGGATGCTAAATAACCACTACAACTCTGCTGCTGCTCACATTTCTATTTCCTTTGAGGTGTCTAACCCAAGACATGGTCTCATCTGCGGTGACCTACCGTGGTCCTGGGAACCTGTTCTGTGGCAGAGGGTCAGCTGGAAGAAGCAACTTTCAATCACGCTCTGCTTCTTTCTCCTCCTTCCTTCCCTGTCTTACGTTGGAGTCTGTAACACATCTTATTTCTTCTAGGGCTCCCTAGTGCCCGGGTATCTGCTGCCAGCAGCTGTCTGGCTGGCTGCTTCGTGCAACTGTTGTCAGCTTTACAAAGCCGCTAGCATGTTCCTTGCTGAATGGTCCCTCCAGGTTTGCATACTTATTTCTGCCTTGCTGACTGTATTATCAGCACAGCTTCCCCAGCCTAATTACAACTTCTCTCTTCCTACTGCCTGCTAAGTTGCAGGAACATTTGGATGAACCTCAAATGAGCCTGAAGATAGCAGTGAGCAGAACCAAATAAGCACCTTTATGAAAGTGGAAGAAAGTCTCTAGATAGTCTGAATCTTGCTTATATTTGCAAGGCGGTACCTTAAAGGCCTATTAGTTTCTGGTAACACAGCTTTTGTTACTTGGCTTAGATTTACACTTTGCAAAATAAGAATTAGATTTTCAGTTGGACAAGGACACTGTCTGCAGTCACCAGATGCAGTTACCAAGATTAAATTGCAAGACTTGTCACTGATTATGCTGGTAATCATTGAGGTGATCAGTGTAATTATCTTGAGATCAAGAAGACATTTTCTCTGATATGGTACTGCAGAATTAAGTTGAAGAAGCATCCATCAGCCACTGGATAGAGCCAGGGTATGGCTCTAACCAAGAACTTGTCTTTTTTGCTTTGATCACGTTATCTTATAATATGGGATAAAAGTAGTTCAGCAAATATTGTGAAACTGACCTTTCATGTTGAAAACACTTTCCATAGGATTCTATCAGATTTATTGAAAACTTACTGTATTGTCTGATCGTGAACATTTCCTAGGCATTCAGTCCATAACCAGACTTTAGAACAGACCGAAGTCTGGGTCTCTTTCCCAAGGAAGACAGAGTATTTCCCCTTCAGGTTATTTTAAGCTTTCAGAGTGTACTTTTTTTCTAGTATAGATCATATGGATGATTGACTCAGCTGCTGCTGGGAAGGGTTTTTGTACCAAACAGAATGGTTATTGATGTTGTCTCAGAAAATGTGACTGAGGCTCAGTAGAATGTAAACCCAAACTCTAAAAATGTTTTTGACTCTAATGCATGCTAATAATTAATCTAGAAACAAAATATAAGGCTTGGGAGAACTCTTTACAGACAGTCATTTGTCTGTGTTGGAACATTTCCCTTTAGTGTCTATCATGTGGTTCTTTATGTTCTTATACAGTGGTAAAAAATCCATTTGCAGATATGATTGCTGGGTAGTAACTGGTATATCTTCAGCTTTTGTTCATTCTGCTATAGATTGTCAAGACAGTTTCTTGCAAATATAGTGATAAATGATGTTAAATAAATGATAAAATTATGTTATGGTATTTATCTTGCATCTTATGCTTTTAATTTTTAACTTACCTTATGTTGCCACTACATATTCACTGTAACTGTATGTGATGTTTTGTTTCCTCTTTTCAAATGTCATAATACGCATACAAAATGTTGTATATATTTCCCAGCAGGGTATATTGCTAAGGGAAGCGATGGGACCCTTTTTTAGTATAAGTTATATGAAAAGGATGCACGAGGTAACTGGCAAAATGAGACAGCACTGAACATCTCTTAAAAAACAAGTGGTTGAGGTTTTTTTCAGGCTTGAAAGAAAGAGGTCTAAGGCCATCCGTGACAACTGTTTCTTTCAGCATATAAAGCATATAAAATTTCATTCCAAGAAACGTGTTGCCACAGAAGACTTCTAAGAGTAAAGCATCATAGGAAAGAGAGGAAATAATTGGTAATATTTCTCTATCATTGATCTGTTACTATATCTGCTAAGCTTCACATAATTATTTATCAGCTGAGAGTTATAAAATAGTTCCTGACTTGAAATGAAAAGGGAGAAAAGTCAAATATGTTTCTTAACATGAACCCTACCCATCAGTCTTAAAGTGCTGATTCATTTGCCCACGCAGTATAATTAAGCTGTTAATCTGTAATAAGGAGTGACACATTCGGTGATCTCACAATCAGAGAGTAATTATAGCTTAAAATGTTCATTTGGCTTTCCTCAACCATTTTATTAGTCTGTTACTGTTAAGAGAAGGTATTCATAGCTTGAGATCTGTAAACGTTTACCTATACAGTTTGCTTCTGTGACTGGAAGCGTTTTGCCATGAGCGGTTTTTAGAAGGATGTCTGTACTAGAAGGGTTTTGGGAACAAAGTATGACAACTGGCATTCTGGGTCCTGTCTTAGGTGAGAATATTGTAGTTTGAGTACATTTCCTGTTTCATTAGATAATGAATCCATTATGTAATTGGAGTTCAGGCTCACACTGATTAATCATGACATTTCAATTATTCATTGAATCAGTGATCTTTTGCACCCTTTTTTTCCCACCTCATTTGCTGTTGGCTTCTATTAATTTCTCTTCTTAACTACTTTAGGATTTCATCTTGCTGTGGTTTGAGATCCTGAAAATCTTCCACTCCTGGAGACTTTCATCTGGGAATTTAAATCACCTGGAACCTTGCAAAGCAGTTCTTGGCACTTCTCTGGTTTGGTGCTGTATCAGATTTTCACTGCCTACCTTCAAGGTAGCTGTGATGTGAAGCAGCCAGGCAGCCACTCCGTGTTTGAGTGCCAGGGAGACATGCACAAAGAGCAGAGCTTGCCAGCACTATGGATCCCAAGGCTCAGGAATAGATTCTTGGTTCGTCTGCTAAATTGAGTTTCTTGATTGTGTCCTGGAGCCACAGAGAGGGTTGAGTTTCCCAGCTTGGAATCTGTCTTTACAGCTAGTGAGATTGCCCACAGCTGTGGTGTGCTGCGGTGCCTTCCCCACTGACAGTACACATTGTTGTTTTAAATGAGTGTGTTTGTCTGGAGGAATTCACTTGGTACCCATGAAATTTGTTGTTCTGCAGTGTGCAGACAGCCCGGCGATCAGACACGACTGCTGTGTTCTCCTTTGGGTCCTGCTGTTTCTGCTCAGCTCCAGCTCGCAGGTATCCTTGCTTTCCAGCTCAGTGCCCACTCAGTCGGTCACATTGCTGTGGTTTAGTTTTATGATATATCCATAGGGAAGTGAACAAAAGTACCTTTTAAAATTATTATTATTATTGTTATTTTGACTGTTGGCTTCCAGAGACTGAGCTGCTCTCAAGCACAACATGCAGATTTACAGGACAACTCGATGTGCTGCTTACTAGAAGGTCTGTACTAACTGATAGGATATGATTGATTAAGGATAGGATGCATGGAAATAGTTCTTTCCATGGATGTCTTCCTTGTTTTGATTCTTCATAAATATGCCGTCTGCAGTTGTTTGGGAGTCATGGTGGCTAATTTCTTTTTTGGTTCAGAAAAAATTGCTCTGTCCTCAGTTCTTTAGCCAACTGGACTTTTCGGGTGGGCTAATCAACTGTGAATTTTAGCCTTTAGTCTCCAGATGTCTTGAACAGTCTTATGACTGTCTTATCAACAGTAATTACAAGGTAATATTTTTAGAGATAAGGTACTATACGACATTTTATGACAATGGCAAAAACCCCCACTATTAAATAAAAGGAGTACAAAGACATAAAATATAGTTCTTCATAGATGTAGAGAGTAAAGCAGTTTTGTGTGTGTGCTGTAACAGAATAGCCTCACAGGAAGAAGAGTGGGTAATTTGGTAAATCTGATTGAAAATAAAGTAGCCAGTATGGCAAAGGCCAATTTTAATAGAGGATAGGAGATTAGATGTATCAATATGCATCTTTTCTGTATAGCAACACAGTCAGTTTCTTAAAGAGAAAAAAGTAATAATAATGTCACTTTCAAAACTATACAACATCTCAGTAATTGTCTGGAAGTCAGATTAGACAATGATCTTTTTACAGTGTTCCTTTTTAATGGATTCTTAGTTATAAAATTTTAGTATTTATTCAAAGTGCAAGTTTGCTGTAATGGATGTCTAACAAAAGAGTCCCGTGGGAGTCTTTATTTCCTGGGCTTTTCTAATTCCATATCAAACTTACGCTGTTTGCATGCAAGAAGGTTGTTGCACTGAAGGTTAGGAATTTACTTAAACTGGGCTTGAAAAGTTGAGCTGACTTTTTAGGGATCTCTTGAAGGCTTGTTGCATCCACATCTGAAGCTGAGCATTTAATTTGAAGACAACAGAGCTGCACACATGAATACAAGCAGCTTACAGATTTGTATGATTTGTATGTGAGGAGGACAGGAGACACCTCAATGTATGCAGCCCGCCTCTGATGTGGAGGAGCACCAGTTGCTAGCAGGGATTCCTTTTTTATTACCTGAAAAAACAGTGACATTTGTGGCTGTTTATTACCTGAAAAAGCAGTTTATTACTGCTTTTACTGACATTTATTACCTGAAAAAGCAGTGACTCTACGATCCCAAGGAGTGTGGAGCGCTGTGGTGCCATTTGGGATCTGTTTTCAAATGGGGGTTTCTGCAGGTACTGTGCCTAAATGTAGTAGCAAGGTTGTTTAAGTTTTCTAGGTATACATCATGACAAGCGAGGTATGGCTGGGCAGGTGCATTGTGCACTAGGGCCCTTTGATCCACCTTCTTGGGAAGTTGTGTTGTGCACAGTTTTTTCCAATTTTTCTGGAAGTCGAAAAGTGACAGACCAGACAGATTGAGTGCAATCATGAGGCAGCCAACAGGCCACCCCCTGTGGCTGATCTTTTTGCTTCTTCCTTTTGCCTCTTCCTGTTCTTGCTTACTCGTTTGAGCATGTAAGCTACAATGGTAACAAGAAATTCCTCTCTAAGCACAGCAACCATGTTCAGTAACCACAAATACAAACTGTGTGTGTGGATGCTGAGCATCTCTAGTTAGCTGTGACCCCATTGACATTGCTGGAGTAACAGATGCAATCTTCTGCATCAGGGGATCCAGCTTTGAGGAGAAGATTATTCTAGTACTTTACATTATTGATAGGGAAAATGGAGTTGCTATTTCCTTCACAATGAAAGGCGTGCCTTGCAGGTCTCTGCACACAACTTTGTGTAGTTCTCAGATGCCAGTGAAAACGTGACTTAGCTTATGGAGTCTGCACAGGTGATCATGCATGAGATAGAAATACCACTTGGCATAAGAGATCAGCAGTAAAAGCCCATCGTAGCCAGACTTTGTGACCCTAGAAGCCACATAAAAATCTGTAGGTGACTGGTGGCTATGCTCTTATTCTCATACTGTTCCCTCAGACTAGACTCCACAAGCCTGCCTTGCTTCTGGGCCCTCTCTGCTTCCCCGAGGATCCTAGTGCTAACTGCAGTTGCCCTGACCGTCACTTTTGGGACATGGGTGCAGTCCCTCTTCATCTGCTGGGCACCTTGTATACTTCTGCCTTTTCACCTTTTGCAACTCATTTTGTGCCATGGTTTTGTAGTCCCATGCAATCTCTGAACCTAACCAGGGGAAATAAAAACTCCTTGTACAGCTGGGACTGCATTCTGCCCCTTAACAGTGCTGCACCCTCCAGTTCTCGGGGTTGAGTTCCGGTAGGGCAGATGCACCTGACTGACCTGGTCAGTTGTTTACCAAATAGCTGTGATCAGCCTGTCAGCCCCTAGAGCGGGCAGAGAAAAGAGGGAGAACGCTGTGTGGTTGATTGGGGGCAGGAACATGATGGAAAGAAGCATGCCTCCTGATAGACCCTGTGCTCAAAAGGCAACCATGCTTCAGCTGCAGCTTGATGCCATAGCGTGCTCAAGATTTTTTTCTTGGCATGCCCTGACATCACACCCCAAAGATAGAGTGTCTTCCAAAATACAGGCAGTATTTATGCAATTGTTATTGCTAGAAGAGTGTATTCTGCACAGCACCTGTGCTGGTTGGCTTAGGGAACAAGAATGTTTTATCTTTTTCCATTTTCCATTTCTACTTGTTTTTGAATCGTAACAACAAAAATTAAAAATCCTCCTGTCTCCTGTCATTGAAGGGTCCTTACAGTCTGTGATCTAGTGAAGGCCAGTGTGGTGCTGACTTCATAGATCTGCTGCTGATTCTTCCCATTAGTGTTTGACCGCAAGCAAGACGAGTGATGATGCTGTGTGTGAGTCTAGAGGTATTACACTGGCGTGGGCCTGTGTGATCCTGTTATACAGGCTTTATTTGTGGCCCCCACTTATGTGATTTAGGACCGGAATCATCCCATAAAGACATTTATATTAAATACTTTGAGTCTTTTTTTTTTTCTTTATCACGTGAAATCTTGCCTGATGAATAACCATCAGGAAAAGGGTCACATTCTGATCTCTCCTCAACAGAAGTTGAAACTCAAAGTAAAAGCATTGTGATAGTGGAGCAACTTGAACCAAGATACTTGGCTGTCACAGGTAATTTTAGTAGTGCCAGAAAGTACCCTACTGAAATCTAGATACACAATGTACGGAGAAGGCATCTGATGAACAAGAAGGGAGTAAATCTCTCTCCCCTCTGGAAAATACAAATTTCAAGGAAGAGTGTCATCAACAAATGGCTCCACTGACTTCATCTTGATGGAGGTGCATGGTTGAGAGTGTGGGTGCATGATGCTGAGGAGCTCCTCACATGTGTGAGCACTTGGGTAATGACTGAAGAGCTGCCATGTCTCTACACTGTAGTAGAAACCACTTTTACCTCCCCTCGCCCTTCCCCTCTCTTCTGTTTTCAGACACCTTTCACTATATATACAATTGATTCTTTTTTTATGCATCTTTTATTGTCTTAGCATTGTTCTAAACAACAGAAAGTCTCAGTCTGTGTCATTTCTATGTGGGATTCTGATAGGATTTCTTATCCTCCTATATCCTGCTCTGAAGACATAATGACATAAATTAATATTGCAAGTTGTCTTGTCATGGACTTTGTGTGTGACTTGGCTCAGTCTG
The DNA here is from genome assembly GCA_013400375.1 of Thinocorus orbignyianus. NCBI lineage: Eukaryota > Metazoa > Chordata > Aves > Ciconiiformes > Thinocoridae > Thinocorus > Thinocorus orbignyianus. The sequence goes on from VXBW01007863.1 coordinate 846,660, forward strand.
CAGGCCCTGTTTGCCAGGTGGGTAGTTGGAGGCACTAATGCTTCTTTACATCCCTCATGTCTTGTGGGGAGGAGTTGTTTTATCAAATTCCTAATTTTGTAGTATTGCATTCAGGTGGTAAGATACAAGCACAGCAAATATCTGCAAGTAGCTGACACCTGAAGCTCAGTAGAATTCTCACTGTGTATTAAAAGCAAATGTGTTTTCCTTGAGGATTTCAGGATTTGTACATTTTCCTGTGGTGCTGAATGTTTGTACTGAGTGAATGGCCTTGGGGAGCATGAGAAGAGGAAAGCTTGAAAACCACTTTAAATAGGAAGACTGTAAAGAATTCTTTTGTGTGATCTTCCCTCTAGTTTTATTGCCCTGCAATATTTGACTTGTACTTTAGGTTTTCAGTTTGTACTTGTATTTTAGAAATGTACACAAAAAGCCTTTTTATACTTTGCTGTTACCTGTGCTTGTAGTATTGCTGTCATTTCCATGTGCCTTCCTTACCGTTCTATTTTTTTTTCTTTATTTGCAGATTTCTAATTATTTCATATACTTATTTTAATTCTCTGTCTTCCATCCCTTTCTCTGTAGTCCTTAGTGTTTCTGTCTGGTATATATCTCTTGTATTTATTCCAGCTTTGTTACCTTCTTTTTTGTTTATTGTGTTTCAAGCAGAGAAAATTAGATAGATGGTAAGAAGCCAAAAATCTTCCTTTTGACATTACAAACGTGCAGATCCTAATTCTCTTGTCTCTTGTTACACTCACTGGGATGCCCGTGAGTCAGGAAAGTCCGTGCTGTAAGTTTGTTGGTTAAACTCAAACCTCACATATCCCTTGGATCAGGGATCTGGTTATGGAAGTAAACAAAGCTTTGTTTCTCCTGACTGATGTTCAGTCCTATTGTGTTGCCTCCATTAATTTACTGAGAATTTGCTGAGCTTTATTCTTGCTAAGCTAAGTTTTGTTGACTGGGTTGTTAATTATGGGTTTAAGCTTTTATTTGCGTTTTCTAACAACTTAAAACCTTAGGAGTGTTTCTCCCTCTTTATCCATCTACTTAGTTATCTCTTCTGAAGAGGCATTGCTTCATTAAACACTTTCCTGATTAGTCTGTAATGGTCCTACTTCTTCCACTCTAAACACATTAATACATTAAAGAAAAAGAGCCTCATTTGTCTTCAGTGGGGTGAAGACGTTCTACGTTGGGTTTGGTGCATGGAGCATCTTTGACACACAATCTCTGATGGCATAGCTGCACTTCTGGAAGACTTGACAGGATCCATGGTGTAATTCCAGGATGGCAGGGGTGTTTTTTAACACCCCTGTAATGAAGCAAATGCAATATTTAGTTGTCACACTCGGTTAGAATAGTGTGATTTTTATGCTTCTATAAAATTAAGCATCTAGCTCAGGTCTTTGCTCATTCGCCCCAGTCCATTCCTGCGGTAGGACTCCAGTATCATTGGTGGAGAACCACTGTACACAAGTAGTCAGTGATGAGATGCTTATTCTCTGCCGATGAGCTGGACCGCTCATCTACTCTTTCAATGCAGCACAGTTGTGAGACATGTAAACATGTTGGGAAAAGAAAGTGAGTGGCTGTTTTTCCAGGGAATGGATGGTTCTTACAGCAGCACCCAGGACTGCGGGAAGGAGGAGCAGATTGCCAGCTTGGAGCTGCCAGGGGAAGCAGCTGCCATCTCCAGCTTGGCCTATGAATGGGCTACACATTTTAGCAAGTACTTAGCACTTCTGGGCAGGCTGGGGAAAAACAACTTCTGTAACTTGTCACCTTCGGTAGTGGATTTCTGGCTGATCTGAAGACCAAATACTGCAGGGACCAAAGAGCTGCAGTGAGGAGTGGCAAAGATTCAGCCACGGTAATGGGCTCTTTTCACATAAGCCCTCTCTTTTCCACAGAGATCCTGCTGGACTCTTGATTGCGGAGATGCTGTCTCACCTGCATTTCCTCATAGGGAGCTTTCCATGCTTTGCTTACTTCCCTTCTTAATGATTCACATTTCCAGGGTTAACTTCACAATTTCTCATTGCTAGCATTTTCCTTTCTTTTTAATTTTAGAGTATAGGATTTCCTTGTTATGGAGTCCAAGTGTAAACTTTCTATTTAGGTTCGGGGCCATGTCTCTCTTGATCAATAGATGAGTGGAAGAGTAGTGGTGATACACCACTACTCTTTGCAGTAGTTGCAGTGAGACTGTGCTGAGCTTTTGCCATTCCCAAGCCGTGGCAATGGAGTAGTAACACATGATGTACAGGTTATTAAGATGTTACGGGTTTTCTTCTGTGGGATTACTGACATCTTAAGCCTCAGTAAAAGGGTTCAATAAAACTTGAACTGTGGGATTGAAATACTGTGTGACACATTTGAGGCATATTACTGTGATGTGTCAAAAACTGCAGTTAGTATGTGAGTTCTGCAGGCAAAAGTTATTTCAATGGGATTTCCTCTTTTTCCTGTAGAATCACACATACCCTCCCTGCAGGGGACTACACTGTGGGTTTGGAAAAAAAAATATCATTTATGTGTAAATACAACCTGAAGGCTGCAAGTATCGAAACTGTCACAAAGACAGAGGGCTTATACATGGAAAGAAAAAAAATAAAAATGGACCTGTTGTGGTTAGAAAATTAATAGTTTAGCATAATAGGGGGAAAGAAAAATTAGGTTGTCTTTGAAACCTTATAGGTCAGCATTTCAGACTTCTGTATTTGTGCTCCGATTAAAGGAGAAAATGGAAATGCTTATGGATATTTACTATTTTTAAGCCAACTTGAGAGAGGAGAAGCAGAAGCAATATTTTTCAGATGTTCTGTTAGCAAATTACATGCCATGAGTGCGATATTTTTTGTTTGTTTGGCTCATACTTAGGTTTGTGTGAAGTATTTTTGGTTTGGGGTTTGTTTGAGGTTTTTGGCAATTGTTACATTTTTTTCTTTTTGTCTATGGTGAATGAAAATTTTCCAGAAAACTGGAAGTAGAAATAATTTCTGTTTCACAATATACTTGGAGGTACAGGAAATCAGCAGCCAAAAGCAGGAGAGAAGGAGGGAGACACAGACAAGGAGTTTGTGGTGTCTTAGAGCAGCATTTTTTTCACTTTGTTATTGTTTCTTGATATAGTAAAAATATTTTCTTGTTGAAGTACTTCAATTTGAACTTAAAATAGCATAAATTATTTTGAGATGACTTCACATCAATCACCATAAATTCCTTGGTTATCTATCACTGTTGCTGGAGATCCAGCTTTTAGCTCTTATGGATGCATCTTCTACTTTATCAAGGGAAAACTTAATTTCGTTTTATAGCTTTTTAGAAAAATTTGATAAAAACAAACCAGTGCCGCTTCTGATAAGTATTAAAGACCACACCTGTGCAATTTGTAGTAAGTGTAGTCTATCCTTTTAAAAATGTACTGGGGATTTATGTACTAAACTCAGATTAATACTAATAGAAGTTTTGTATATAAAATCTGTGGTGCACTGATTGAATAATAGATCATTTATTTACTGTTGCATTTCAAGTTGACTTTATTTATTATTTTTTTTAATTAAAACAAAATTGGTATTGGAGTTTATACTATAAGGAGCTTGTTTTCATTTCTCTCTGCAGGTGTGCTTTTAAGAAGAGTATTGACCATGAGGAAGCCTACATGTTAGTCAGTTTTTACTAATCCCACTGAAGAAAATGAAGCTCCGTTTCAGCTTTGCGGATCCTTTTCCCACCACTGTTGGCTGAAGAAGCAATGGGCGTGTGATTATGCTGACACCCCAGCATGCATTTGGTAGACCTGTGGTTAACTCGTTCCCTCTCCATGTGTCTGCTTTTACAAAGTTTTGTCCTCATGATACTGTGCTTTCATTCTGCCAGTATGTGCCCGAAAGGCTGCCTCTGTTCTCACTCTGGAGGTCTGAATGTCAGCTGTAGCAATGCAAACCTCAAGGAAATACCCAGAGATCTTCCTCCAGAAACAGTCTTACTTTATTTGGACTCCAATCAGATAACATCAATCCCCAATGAAATTTTTAAGGACTTGCACCAACTAAGAGTCCTCAATTTATCAAAAAACGGGATTGAGTTTATAGATGAACATGCCTTTAAAGGAGTGGCAGAAACCTTGCAGACTCTGGATTTGTCCGACAACCGGATTCAAAGCGTGCACAAAAATGCTTTCAATAACTTAAAGGCCAGAGCCAGAATTGCAAACAACCCCTGGCACTGTGACTGCACGCTGCAGCAGGTGTTGAGGAGCATGGCCTCCAACCACGAGACGGCCAACAACGTCATCTGCAAGACCTCTGTGCTGGATGAACACGCAGGGAGACCATTCCTCAATGCTGCCAACGATGCCGACCTCTGTAACCTTCCTAAAAAGACTACCGATTACGCCATGCTGGTCACCATGTTTGGCTGGTTCACCATGGTGATCTCATATGTGGTTTACTACGTCCGGCAAAATCAGGAGGATGCAAGGAGGCACCTTGAGTACTTGAAATCCCTGCCAAGCAGGCAAAAGAAACCAGATGAAGCCGATGACATTAGCACTGTGGTATAGTATTCTGAATACAATGACTGCCTTTGTGATGGAAACTAGATTTGGATGACACTAAAACCAGAGGTTTACTTCTAACGTTCATTGTAAACATTAAGACTTTTGGGGTTTTTCTTCTGTTTAACTGAATTATGCCACTGTTGAGCTTTCTAACAGAAAGTTTTGTCCAGGTGGTATACTTTAATTATTTCTCTGGTGGTATCCTAAAGCAAGTGAATTAATATGTATACATTAGTTTAGACCCATTCCACTATTTAATAACGAAATTTATTTTTTTAATTTTAAAACCAAATAAAAGCTTAAATATGAACCATGTAAACCAGAGTAATTTATTGATCAGAAACCTGTCCAGTGCCAGAGCACACTTTGTTTGATCAGTGCTTACAAGGTAGAAGAGAGGAGTGATGACTAAGTGGGCTGTGAGAGTCCCCAAAGGGCACATCTCTCCCCGGTGTGCACGGGGAAGAGCTGGTGATTGGTAGCCTGTTTTGGGAGTTACTTGCTGTGACAGGATTGAGACACAGTGTAAGGAGAGCAGAGTGCCCTGACACTGGCTGTAAGGGATCTGTGCTTGGTTGGATAAGACCCCGGAGAGAATTTCAGCAACGCTGGGGAGGAGCTAGCATAAAGGAGCTCCACTGCAGGACATGGAAGAGAGGTAAGTGGGGAAACATATCCTGTTTATCTTCTTACGCCAATTTAGTGCCATCCAGGAGCTTCAGGGCGGTGTCCCCAGCGCTGGGGAAGACAGTAAGAAGGCGAGAGCAAACTTAGTATACCATTCAAACTAAAGTACCACAGTGATGATTAAAAAGAAAACCCAAAGCAACAAAGAAAGAAACAAACAAAACAAACATATACCCCACCACCACCACCGAAGTTAAATTAAATTAGTCTTTTTAATCTATATATTAGTTTGTAACTGAAAGTGACATTATTTCTTAGGGTGCAGCCTTTTTAAAAAAGCTGGATGAAATAAGTTAATATCTAGGCTGGGCATATTTTATCATGTATTAGAAAATTTGTATATGATTCTATGGATAAATGCTTAGGGAGATATAAAGCCCATGCAGTTAGACACAGTCTTGGATATGAAACAGATATTTTGAAGCTCTGCTGATTTTAAAAGCATGACGGTTTTCTCTTTTCATAGACAAAGTTTTCAAAGGGAGCAAATTAGCAAAAATGTATTCTTCTTGTCCTTTATTACTGTAATAAAATGATACTCGTCTTTGGGTCCCTATAGATGTGGTCTAACTGACATTAGAATATGGATTGCAGAAGGGTGGATTAAAAAATGTATAAAATACTGGTTTGCAAAAACAAGAGATGAAGGACAGCCTTAAAAAAATGTAGAAAAGTCCAAACTCATATCTCCCATTAGATTATTATTTCCACTATGGTTATACTCTCTTATGTTTTGGAGGGCACAAACTTGTTTATTTTACTTCTTTCAGATCATTATTAAAAGAATATCTAAAATTTGTTTCAAAGCAGGTAAGAGAACGGGAAAAAATACTTTTTTTTTTTTAAGATGTGTATAGACTTAACTTTTTATGTCATCTTTGTGGGTTGAGTCCTGCCCTAGAACCTGTTCTTGTGATTGACTTAGATATTTGCATTGTTTTATCTCAGTGATCAGGTTTTGGCATATGTTAATTTTTTTAAAGGGTACAGTCTGTCCAAAAATGTCTACTGTGTGATGTTTCTGCCCTGCCCCCCTCCCCTCCTGCTAAGTAAAAATTGTATTTTCTAAGGAGAGGAGGCTGTTGAGGCTGTCCTGCTTAGTTTACATTTTATACATTCCTTTTTTCAAGCTCTATCTTGCTGAAATTACCAGCATCACCAAAGTGCCACCCCCAGCTCCCTGAGCTCTATGTGGCCTCCTGTGGGAGGCAAAAGCACAAGGACTAAATACACACATGAATCTGAAGACAGCAGATAAAATGTTATATTGTACTGCTAATATAAAAATCCCAATTGAGTATGATGTGTAGTGCCACTGTATAAGCTGAGACAAATTCATTCCTGATACAATTCTCCTGATTTCCCTAAAATCTCCTTAAGGGTAAAATTTGTCTTGTGATATTTGGGATCCCAGCTAGCATGCTACTTTTGGAATAGCAGGGGAAACTTAACTAAAAGAAGGGACTAAAAGAAGAAGAACTTAATCAAGAATTGAGTGCTGCTTATTCATAAGTAAATGCAGGAATTTCTCCACAAAATTTGGGCAAAAATATTTGAACAGCAATATATACAAAAAACCTGGACAGTCTTAAACCACTTAAAAGTACTTGTAGGTTTTTAAAATTTGCTTTCAAGCAGTGTTGGTTTGTTGTTCTTTAAAATAAAAAATCTCTCCCCAAAACTGGCTGACAAAACCATAAATAATTTATCTTTATTTTTTCCATTTTTCCACTTTATTACCTGATCCATAAGACTGGTTCTGGAACTGGCACAGTTTTGCCAGCTGAACTTCTGAACATGTTCAAACACTGACCAAAACCAATTTAAACCAAGTTAAACAGCACTCTGTAGAAAGGCTCTGGAGAGTTGATTTCATATATCAGTTCTCCTGGTTTACTGATTGTCTTTAATTGATTCCGTATCAAACATCTCTCCTCACAAAACTTACCCTTTCTTCTTTTAAAGCCAATACTGAAATCTCCATTTAAGATCTGAGAATCAAGGCAACGATCTGACAACCAATAGAAGCAAACTTGTCCAGCTGAATTTAGCTGATGAGGAAAATGAATTAAATTGCTGCTCCTCAGCTATACGGACTTGACAGTGCTAGTAGTCCAGGCAAATATTCGAGCTACATCTCCTTGTTTCATTGAAAAGAAACAGAAAAAGATAAAGACCTTTAGCATATGAAGACACTTGTTTTTATCACATTTACTGCAAACCTTCCTGTCCATAGCTGCTGTCTATAGAAAAGCCTATGTGCTGCACTTTGAAGTCAATGGTGCAAGCTTTTTACACTTTGAATGCATAATACTTCAATGAGTTCTTTTCTTTACCCAGTGTTGCTAAAAAAAAATTAGTAATTTGGTGTATTTTTGGCTTTAACACCTTAGTATATAAATATAATGAAATGAAACAGGCTTTTCCATATTTGCAACAGATAGTGTATTACAGAAAATTAAGAGGGAAATACAGCACAGTGGTTCTGAGGTGTGGGTTTTTTTCTTCATTAAGATGCTTCAGAAAAAGTAGGGCTGGGGCTCAATAGATTAAACATGATTCATTTCACTACCCTGATTTTGTAAAAAAAGTCCTAATTTTTCTTTCTAAAGGGTAAAAGATAACTTTTTTTTCCTTAAAACTAGTGCTGATAGTTGTCTGCTAATTTTCTGGTGGTGTTATACTCTTTGGGTAAGATCTATGATAGTGCATTTGGGCTGTCTGTATTTAGGTTCATACTTTACACTTTTATTCTCTTCTGTTTTGTACACAATTACACACTGGTTTTATCATGAATGCACATTATGTTTTTAAGTCTTCAGTAGCAACATTTTGCACTGCAATTGCCATAAGAAGGACATGGACCTGTTGAAGCAAGTCCAGAGGACCATGAAGATGATCAGAGGGCTGGAACACCTCTGCTACGAAGACAGGCTGAGGGCATTGAGGTTGTTCAGCCGGGAGAAGAGAAGGCTCCAGGGAGACTTTGAGAACTTAAAGGGGACCTATAGGAGAGATGGGGAGGGTCTCCTTATAAGGGAATGGGGTAATGGTTTTAAACTGAAAGAAGGGAGATTTAGATTAGATAGGAAGAAATTCTTTACTGTGAGCGTGGTGAGACACTGGAACAGGTTTCGCAGAGAAGCTGTGGATGCCCCATCCCTGGAAGTGTTCAAGGTCGGGCTAGATGGGACTTTGAGCAACATTTTTATTCTAAGCAAATCCCATCCTAACAAGGGCCAACAGCTAATTAGGTAGTAAGGGGACACTGTGGATAGATTGGGCAAATGTTCTGGAAAAAACTAGGCTAGCATGTGAGAAGGGGAAAAATCATCCTACAGATTAGTTTTTGGTTAAAAGACACGGAGCACAAGTGAGAAAAAATAGTCTGTTTTCTTGAAAGAGGGTGTTTACTGACATTTCTGAGAAGGTATCATGAAGTTCTCAAAATGGGACCAAGGCTGTGCAACGTAGTTCTGAATGATCTGGAAAAGGGATTTAATAATGAACTGATAACATTTGTGGATGAAAAACAGTTATTTGAGGGCAAGCCAACCTACAGCTAGCTGTGAAGAAATACAGAAGGTTCTCACATTTTTAAGTTAGCAGATGATAAAATGAAGGTTGGATTGGTGTGAATAATTGCAAAGTACTGCAGATGGCACATCCCTAGCTATGAACACAAGGATATTCTCTAAATTGGCTCTAATCATATGGAAAAAACATCTTGGAGGCACAGTGGGAAGCTCTTTGATGACAAACACCAGAAATTACCCATAGGGAAATAGACAGCCAAACAGTGTGGTGGAACAGCATGACAAACCACTGAATAAAATCTGTGATGAACCCACATCTGGAATGTTGCATTTCATTCAGGTTCTCTTCATCTCCCAAAAAGTAGATCTGTAGTCTCCAAACCACAGAAGGTGTAGGGAAAGACAGTAAGATAGGGGAGTTGAACTAGATGACCTCTAGAGGTCATTTCCAACAGTGACAATTTCATGATTCTGTGGTAATCAAGGATATAAAATTGTTTCCATAGGAGGAGGTATCGAACATCCCCGAGCATAGGTGTGAGGTGCTAGAAGAAGACATGGTAAAACCTAGAGTAAAACACAAAAGATAACTTGAGAAGGAGAATTTTTTCTTAGAGAGCATGCATTTAAATGGTAAAGTATGGGATGCTGTAGAGAAGATGACACGTATTCAAAAGTAGGACTCCACAGAATCATACAAGTCATGGTTGCCAGAAGTTATTTAACACTGCTAACGTTGACATAGACATAAATGTAAAGAAGGAAAGTTCCTGCTCATCCCCAGAAGCAGGGATGGTTTCCCTAGGAAAGGCTCAGAAGTCTGTGCTTCTATTATTCTCTCTGAGGTGCTACTGTGAGTGTTTGTTGAAGAAGAGAAGGTGAGCTTGATTTTATGACATTTTATGCTGTCATGCATTTGGTGAGATGCAAACCATGATGCACTGCCCCACCTTGTGAGGCAGGAGGGGGCATTTGTTATGCAAGAAAGGAGGTCTCACTGCATGGAGTGGGAATGAAGCCCAGGAAAAGCAAAACCACATTTAACTGTTGATGTCTCCTCGCTGTGAATTGCAGCACTAACTGCTGGGCAGGGTTCAGGTGCTCCGTGCTGGCTTGTGCCAAGACTGTGTTAACTAAAGGAGTGACACCTTTTCAATGGGGACCTGTGGAAAGGTTACTCGGAGATCTTTCCTGACACACTGAGGTGCTCTGATACTACTCTTACAGATCACCTTGGGGTCCATCTAAAAAAGATGAGGATTTCCCTATTGATTCTTTATGAAAAACAAGGCTTTAGCTTTGTTTTAATCAAGTCTCTTCACCATTGTCTGTTTCTTCAAGTGAAAACTGGTACAATGATTTAATGGAAGTATGAGTACTTCACAGTGCCACTTATGACGAGTGAATACCCTTGTCTTTGGTTTGCCAGTCAGTTAATTTGAGGAGTGAAACCTACCAACATGCATTAAAAACAGAGTGTGCATGCTGAACCATGGCAATATATGAAGTAGGTGGGTTTTGCATGCCAATACATAAATGGGTATGCATGTGTGCAGGGCATCCTTACATCTCTCTCAAATTCACTTGCATTTCCCTGCAGTTAGTTGTGTGCATGGATGTGTCAGATGTGTGGACACACACATGCACATGGGTAAAACAGGAGCCACTTTGGGTGTTTTCAGTTCCCTTACTTAATCATGAAACAGTTTGGTTTGTTGCTTTGATGACATGATTCACACCACTTCTGAGCCAAGTACACCTCCATTCTCAGCCTTCCACAATGCCCCCCTGGACCCAGCACCAGCTGCACGTGACATGAAAGGAAACAGGGCACAGCTCATCGTCTTTCTATTCTTCAAATCCTTAATCAAATCCACCAGTTACTGTATAAAGTTGTCACAGACCTTTGTAAACAACCTTTTGTTTTCTTTCTGGCTCATAGAAAGCAGTATCATTTTTGAGAGAGAGAAATGGTTGGGTGGATGATGTAATGCCTTTTAGCTCATAAGAAGCAGTCTTGTTTGTAAAATCCAGAGAGTGCAAATGTGGCTGGTGTTCCTGTATCTGTCCTTCTCTCTGCACTTGTTAATGAGTAGGTTCTTGGCATTAGAGTGTGTTTGGCTGTGTTTTTCTCCTAGGAGATAGTTATGCCACGTGGAGGAGATTTCTTGAGACGGTTGTGAGTCCGAATACAGCTGCTAAATCCAACAAAAGCTCCAGAATGAAAAATGAGACAGTTTTAAGCTTTCCCTATTGCAGGGAAACTTGAGAAGCAGTTAAGTATTTGGGAATTCAAACATCTCTATTGTTCTTGATGCTGTTATGGGGTTTCAAACTCACACTGTGAGGATCCTGCTGGTTTGGTAGAGCAGTCTGCAAGCGGATTTCATAAAGGCACAACAATTTCCAAAGCCTCTTAGCGGCAAATTAAACAGGGCATTTGGAGGGAGAGGGGATCACAACCCAAAAAAAGTCTGTATGTTGAACAATCTGTTTAGACAACACTGTCCTTCACAATTTTTAGTCTGTACTTCATAATCAAAGTGTTTATGATCACTATACTTTTTCATAGCTCCATCTTAATTGGGTAAAATAGGTTCTTTTAAACACATCTGCCCTAACACTGGTAGTATCTGACCTGACAGTACTAGTATTTAAAAGGTGATTGAAGTTTAACATACATCTCTTCTGCGCTGAGGCTTGTTTGTATTCTTGTGAGCATATCTGCAAACAAATAATTAGGTATGTATTAAAAATTTCACTTACATAAGTGTGACTGTAAGACCATGCGCTCTCAGATATGCTCTGAAAGTTCTTAATATACAAAAACAAGGAAAAATTGGAAAGGAAAAACAGACTCTAGAACTTTCTTCACAAATCAAAGCCAGACAAAAAGGAGAAAAAAATCCAGCCCTAGCACAACCTATTCTTATTTCTTCCTTTGAGGTTTAGCTTTGTGATCAATGCTGCATTTCATGGTTTACCAATTTTTTATTTCTGTCCCTAAACCAGATTAACATTCACTTTCAACAAAGTATCTTATAAGTGGAGGCATATTAAGTCGCTTGGAAAAAACCATGACTGCAACAAATAAGCTCTCTAGACAGTATTTCTATACCCTGTTAATTAAATTTAGCAGTGAAGGTAAAGAATTGTTGAACTAAGGTAATGTTAGAGAGATTTCAGATTCTGAAGTAGATGCTGGCTTTTATATTCTTAATGTGGCTGTATATGGGACAACCAACACACCTTTTTGCTGTCCTTTTTCAGAAGCTATGGGTCTGGTTGCTATTACAGAACCAACCCCCCTTATCTCTTTCTTTGTGCAGTCATGAAGGACAAGAGCTTTGGGAAACTCTGTACCTGGGAAATGCCCCCCTGAGAGCAGTTTGCTCGGAGTCCCACCTCAGCACTGCCAGCCGTGCTATTTTAGGCCCTATGTAAAAGGAGGGAAGCTGCTGCTTGGATGACGTCTGTGAACCCTCTTGAATTGGCTCTGTTACCACTAGTAGCAGATACACCACAGCTCAGGATCCCAAAGAGCTCGTCCCTTAAAACTATAGGGTGAGCTTATCTTTGTTTTTTCCTTTTCTTTTCTTTTTTCTTTTTTCTTTTCTTTTCTTTTCTTTTCTTTTCTTTTCTTTTCTTTTCTTTTCTTTTCTTTTCTTTTCTTTTCTTTTCTTTTCTTTTCTTTTCTTTTCTTTTCTTTTCTTTTCTTTTCTTTCTGACTGGGCATCCTGAAACGTCGATAAAGCTGAATTATCTGGGTGAGCCAATTTCATGGCTACTTTTCTACAGAATGACACAAGTGAGTTTTGGGCAAACTCTTCAGTACTAGAAATTGAAAAACACCAGCATAGCCAGTTTGATTTTCAAGAAGTGAGTGTCTAACAACATTGCAGGTATAATAAAAATGTTAGAATTTTTTCTCCTCTTTAGTCTTTTGCTGTTTAATATTACCTTTGCAGTAAATAACCTTTATAGTTCTTCAGATTGAATCTTCAACAAGCTTGTTTTCACTTATCAAAAATTATTTGCTATTGCTGTAAATGGTAGCTCTCACTGGGAAAATGTACATGGGTTGGCATAGATTTTATCTTTTCTTATGTTTTTTACAAGATTTGTGAAGTGATTAATATGCTAGGGTTTTTTACAAAGAAAATTAGATATGATGTGTATACGTAAGTGTTTTCTTTAAAATGCCTGATCAATAAATTAACAAACTGAAGTAGAAAATGACAGGCTATCTGTTTGGAAGAGCTGGGTAATGCATAAAGATATTCTTTCAAAAGACAAACTCTGCAGTATCTTGAAACAGTTATTTCTCTTCCAAAACTGCAGCAACTCTGAAACTGTAGTTGGAAGCATCAAACTAGATGCAAATTGTAATGCTGAAAAGAATTAATTTTTAGATAAGAAAAGAAAATCAGTCTCTGTCTTGGGTTCTCATATTGTGATGTACCGAAATTCCTGACTGAACTTGAATTGGTGCTTTCTTTGTTAGCAGACTTCCTTCCCAAATCTGTGAATGCACTTTGGGCTTTATGTGAAACACAAGTTTTGCTGTTGCCATGGGATCAGCATTTCTGCAGTAAATGTCTTATTGATATGGGGTGAACTGACTGACTGCTCTGGCAATTGCTTTTGTTCTGAAGGGGTTAGTGTGGGTTTAACCTCTAAATAATGGCATTGCACAGCTCTGCGGTTGTGCACCCTCGGACTTGTGGAGTGACGAAGAGAAACTAGCCTTTCCTTACATTGGTGTCAAACAGCATTGACAGCCGTCTTAACTTTCTGTTGTTTATATGATAAAAGACAGATGGTGTATTTTTGTATTTGGTTGTACATAGACCTCCTGAAATCTGTAAATGTGCATGTACGATTGCAGGCTTCTTCAGTGTGAAAAAAAAACCCAACCAGTACTTAAGTGCATTGACTGCATGTTATTAGTTTCCAGTAATGGGTTACTGTTCAGTCAGCATCACCCACAAAGTTATCTTATAGCAAAAACTGCTGGAGTTAGCAGGCTTCTGAAAAATAGCCACCATTATTGTTTAAATACTTGTTTTCCAGTATTTTTCCACAATTACCACCGTTCTGCACCATTGTGTCCTCTGTGAGCACCACTTTGGAGGTGAGCAGAAAGTTGTCTTGGTGGGAACAAGCTCTACATTTTCAATCTCTCCTTTCATGGAAACGACCTCAATTAAAAGCACGACAGTACATAATTGTGGACCTGAGGAGACCTGGCATACATTTTCTGCATGGCCCATGATTGCCTGAGTAAAACAGATGCTGTACTTAGCACAGAGAACAAATGGCTTGGGCTGAGAAGGGTGAGTCATTCAGAGTTGAGCTGCTTTTCCTGAAAACCCACAGAAATTCAATGATTAAATAGGCTTTGCATTTGGAAAATCCTGCAGGCAAGTCTTTCATCAGTGTTGAAATGCTTTTCCTTCTGATGCCAGTAGATTTGTTTTGACACAGCATGGCAATGACTATAGGTATGGCAGTCACTTTCAGCTGGTAGAGGCATGTGGGCAAGATCTGCTCACGTTTACAAGAACACAGTATTGGGTGTCTGATGAGTGTGCTCCTGCTGCAGCTGTTGGATCGAGCACAATGGAGAATTAACTCTTCAGTACAAACTGAGATGCTGGAGAAAGGCACTGCATGGGCTGGCTAAAGATTTGGAGAGTGAGCAGATGGCATCCCTCACTGCAGGCCTCATGAAGCTGTCTATGATGAACTTGGTTTGAAGCCGCTGTTTTCGTATCTTGTGGAAAACCGTATCAGTTCATGGCACATAGACTTCAGCTGTCAGCTTTCTGTCCCCATGCCTGTATGTGCAATTGCATGGGTGCAGTAACATCTGAGTCCACTAGATCTTGCTGGTAGGAGATCAGGGATTTATATTCCCAACATTGTGGGTTAGAGCACGTACAGATGATGGGCTTTAGCTGCAGCAGTGTCCCTGGGAAGCTATCCACAGGCTTGTTGGAGGGGGTGTGGGAGAGGGTCAGAGGGTGTTTACCACGATCATGTGCTATTACAGTATGGATATAAAAGGTTTGTGATTATTTTGTCTTCTGTTCTCTTGATCACTTAATACTGGAACCTTTTCTATGCAAATGAAGGTACAGTAATTAAATCATTACTTTTCATTGCCATAACGCAGGAGCACTTAATTACTGCATATTACATGTCACGTCAGAGCCTGCCAGGTTGCTTTTGTCTGAGGTCACTTCCCCAGGGCAAGGAATCAGCCAAGTTCTTGGTGCATCCGTGCCCAACCAGGGGGTGCCTGCCTCTGAGCAAAATACCTTGTTTGCCTGACAGCAACATATGGCAGGGTTTTCCATGTCCTTCAGTGGCAGCGGGGCAGGGAAAGGGATGGTGGGAATCTGCTCCTTTTGCTCCCAGGGAGAAAGGAGTAGCTGGGGTAGAAGAAAGAACATCTGTTTTGAAGCAAGGGGTTACAGGAATGCCTGGAAAAAACTGTAAAACCCAGAAACCTGGTAGTCTGTATATGGGAGAAAACCTGAGTTCTCTTCAGAAAGGGAAAGAAGGAGTGGGAGAGGCTGAGGTAAGATGACTACCTGGAGTCTGCATGGGGTTATTCATTCATTTGCTGCTGGGGGAGGAAGCAGAAGGGAATGCAGAGGGATTTCCCCCATTCAGTCACCCCAACCCCTGCTAACACCACAACTTGTTTTCTACCTCCCATAACACCATTACTACTGCTCCTTGCTCTGGAAAGGCTGTTTAGGAGCAAGGCTGTGCTGGGAGAAAGGGGTGTTAGAATGCTCCTTCTCCTGATGAAATCAAATGACTAGCCCCACCTGGCCTGGCTGGAGTGTTTCTTCCTTGCCACCTGTGGCCCCTGAGACCTTCTTGGAATGGGGACCTGGGTTGGTAGGAGGCATCCCACTGCTGTTACTGTTCCTGCTGCAAGGCTGGTTTCCCAGCAAGGGGAATGGGGAAGACAAGGTGCCAACTTGATCAGCCACTGCCACATTGCCGCATCAGCAGCTCACCTGATGTTTGACATTTTCCTGCCCAACCCTCATCGACTCTGAAGAGGAAATATATTTTTCTCTTCAGGCAGTGAATTGTAAATAATGTCCATGCTCTTTGCTCCCATAGAAGGGTGTTTAAACCAGCTGTACATGTCTTTCAAAATGCAGGGAAGATGTAGTGAAGAACAGAGCAGGCTATATAAATCAAATCATCTCTTGCATGCTTCTCCCTGCTTTGTCTGTCTTTTTTAAAATTCAGAAGCTGGGAGACCACCTACTCTGCTGTAATGCTTTCCTGGGTGAAATCCAAAAGCGTAGAGGGTCAGATCCTTACCTGCAGTAGTTTAATGTAATGCTATTAAAATCAAAGCAGCTTTTCTCATTTATCACAGTGAAGGTCCTTTTGAAGAAAGCATTTTTAACTGACAGCATCCTCACTGAGCATGATGAAGAAAAACCCGTGGTAATTTGGGGGGAATATTTAGCTCATCTAGTTTAAAGGTGCTGCTTGTTCCTATTTCAGTTGTGCCTAGGGGTTCCTATCAGAGAAAAAGATACTGGTACAAGGGTTTGGGTTGTCACAGGTTTATTTCAGTGTTGACTTAAGCTGCCAGGGCTAAGTAGATCAAGAAGAATAGCACTCAGATGATGAGAGCTTCAAGGCTTTGTAGATAACAAAGAGTATCTAATTTTAATTATGATTTTGAAAAGGTCTTATTCTTTCATCAGTGTATAGAAGGACAAGGAGCATCTACATGAACTCCTCTCGCACCTTAAAGGTAGCAGCACTCCTGGCTCTTAGCCCAAAGCCTGGGAAGGCAAATGTAGCTTTTTTCCCATAGAGTCATCTGGTACAATATTAAAAATGTCATTGCTGCACTGCAAGGACAGTAAAGCAGAGCTAAGAAAGGGCAGTTATAATCTAACTACAAGGTACCAGGGACAGGTGAAGACTTGAATCTCTACACCTTCTTCTTGTAAAAGCTTGCAGAAGAATCAAGAAGGCTGTGAATGTTCAGAAGGGCCTATAATGACCATGTTAGTTTTGCTATTTATTTATCCTCTGGAAAGTTGACAGTGGAGCAATTAGTCCACCCAAACATATATATATAGGTATATATAGAATTGTCTTTCTGTGTCTGAGTACGTACACATATATGGCAGGGTGAGTGGTATCTTGAGAGTGCAAAACAGTATGTACTGAAACATATTTTCTGATATTTTTCCTCAAGTTTCTTACCCTCCCACCAATTCCTAACTAAATCTTCCCCGAAATTTTTTCATGTTACATTAGTTGTTTGCCAGTGAACAGGGTCTGATTAGCAAGTTCCTAAAACTGAACTTGTGAGATGCTGTACCTTTCCTGCTAAAGCACAAAAATATTTTGGTTGACTCAAGCCATACCTCCCTACCAGCTTGGAGACACCTTCAATGCCCAAAAAGACTTCCAAAATTTAAACAACGTTTAAATATCAGTCTCAGTCTTTGTCTTAACTTAAAAACTGCACTTTTGAACCAGAGGTTAATTAACTCTAGTGATTATAATGCTAGTATTATAGTATTATATCCCTGCTTTCTATGAGGGATTTACAAAGGAATAGTTAGCAACCAGGCATCCTGCATTTAAAAATAACCTTGCTTTGCAGGCATATATAACTTGTTTTAGATACAGTTGCTGTCTCTACCTAAGATTCTTATCATTGTCAAGGAAATGAAAATTTCTCTGGGGCTGTTATCACTATAATTCCATGAAATACAGTCAAGTTCTGTAAATGTAAACCCTTGTTGCCTGCTGCCAGCCTCTTCTAGGACCTCATCATTCTTAAATGTGAATTTTATGGATGGGACACCTGACTGCTGGGGTGCTTGATATCAACAAAGGCTGAGAAACTCCAGATGAAATACAGGAGTGTTGCTTAACCTTTAGACAAAAGTACCTTGGTAAAGGTCACCTGTGAAGGAAAAGATGTATGTCGGATGCCTGGAAAGGTGTTCAGAAAACAGATGGTTTGGTTTTATTTTTTCCCCTGTGCTTGTTTTTCACTTTTGGAAATTAAATTTTACTGGGGCTGCAAAACTGTACAGTGACTGGAGAAATAGCACATTGCCACAGCCAAATAAGATGATGTTTAATAAGAGACAGGAAAAGGCTTTTTAAGTTAGACTACCTCACACTCTGCTGGCATGTAATCCTTTTTCAATTGCTAATTAACATCAGATAAAAGACCTCTTAAGGTCTTTAATAACAATTTTACTTCTTCACAGAGATTTAAGAACTCAAAATAAACATCCTTGATGCATCCTTTATCAAGGCTTGGAAAGTCTGATAGACTAAATTCAAGATCTTTCAGATAGATCTAAAGTAAAAGAAAATCAAGCAGGTTTTAATTTTATTCTCTTCATCTGTGCTTTACCCAGCAGCTGTAATTTAGCCACCAAATAGACAGGGAAAACAAACTCCATACAAAACACATATCTTATCTCTTGTCAGCTACAATGGAAGGAATATTTCATGTACAGGTTTTATCTTCTGCTTTAATTTCTTTTAATTCCCCAAATTTTCAGGCTGATCTGTGTTCCAGCTCTAAGTATCTGTATTAGGACCAGAATTACAAAACCTCAAGCAAAAGTCTGATTGAGATTTTATAAATCTGGCCTTGATGAGGAGACTTAGAGCTGGATTATTCAGATTGTTTTGGAAGTCAGGGTGATTAAGAACTTGTTTAAAAGAACAAGGCTCCTTTAGCATCTTCTTAAGGAAGACCTTAAGTTTAGAAATGCCTGCTTAGGAAGAAGGTAAAAGACAGAAATCAGAGCATCTTGTCTTTAAAATAAGAAAAACAATTCTTCATTTCAAAACTGCAGGGCAGCCTGGGAGAGTGAAGCCAAGCTCAGGACCCCTTCTCGGTGTGCTGAGCTATACTGCTCGCAGAGGCCGAGTGAGAGTCTGTGGGGATACTGCTACCAGCAGAGTGGGAATCAAGCAGATAGGAGCTGCTTTCTGGTTCCAGCTGGCAAGGTGTGGCCTGGGCTCTCAGCCAGTGTGACAGGCTGTCAAGCTGCTTATCGGCAAGAGTGGGACCATTTCTGTGACCGTGCCTCAAATGGTCCCCATCAAGCCTGGGGCTGGTATGGTGCTCACTGAGATCTCCCACATCACCCTGAGCTGTGGGGATGTTTGCGACAAATGTTTCTTCCCTTTTCTCTTTGCTTTGTTCCTTCCTGCGAGCTGCTGAAGGCCAAATTCCATCCTCTGGATCAATACAGAACAATGACAAGCCCCGTTAGGGTCTAAGGGCTGGAGGATGCTCTGCAGATACATGCAAATCCAAGCTCTGCCAAACAACCTGTCTTCCCCATTCGTAACAGAGCTATAACAAGGGGAAGTGTGTTTGGAAAAAAATCTGCATGCTTTGTGGATGTTGTTTTCTAAATGCAATGTGTTAACCATAACTCTTGTGTGTGTGGTTAGAGCAGCCCCAGCATTGTGAGAACAAGACCTGAAAATCTCCTCTAAATAGCATGCAGCTTGCTGGTGTCCACTTGTCGTAAGAGGAGACTGCTTTTATAAAATGTTTTTTAGGAGTGTCTCCAGGGGAAAACTACTTTTACTTGAGTGATTCAAATGAGGATTAAAGGCTCAGAGCATCTGAATGCTCGGCCACTCATTACAACTAAAGGTCTTGGTGTCAGACATCATATCCTAATGGAGTATGTATTAACCAGCTGTCCAGGAAAGTCTAGCTTTAGAAATGTGACATGCTGAAGTGCTTTCATTTTGCTCATTGAATTCAGCATAAAGATCAATTTGTGCATCTGCAAGCTCTTCAAAAGTAGCTGATGACAGAATGGCTTGTTTGCTCAAACTTCTGCAGCTTGTTACAGGGTGTGTGAGCCCCTGAGTTCACATTCTTCCCTTGTTTTAGCAGTTATCCTGGAAAAGAGGTTGGGGAAATGACAGAAAACCTTAAGAGAGACTAGCATAAAAAACACACTTCTTGACAGAATTTTAAGACTAAGATAAACTGTGTTTTATGTGGTCCTCTAATGTACCCAGCTGTCTGTTTAGAGAGCTTATTTTCTCTCACCTAAGGTTTGTCAGTGTTGGGAACTTCTGCTGTGGTGTTCCACTGCTGGTTATGGGTGTGCATTAGAGCAAAGCAAGCACAAAACTTTATATAAAGGGGAATGCATTATGTTCTTCCTGATCATCTCTATCTACCAAAAACCCACTGAGGTTCACACAAGAATTTCTAGTTGTTTTTTTTTTTAATTAAATTGACAAAGATTTTACATTCCTCTAAGTCCTCAAGTGCATTTACACTTTCTCTCCCCTGTTAGTGTTCCTGCTACAGAACTGGAAAGGTACTGTTTTTTCTTAGACTTGTGGATATAGCTGAGAAAAAAAAAGTTGGGGAGGGAGGAAACCCAACAGACAAGCTCTTGCAAAAATGGCAAAAAATACTTGCTTGTTTGTTTTTCTCCCAATTATGTCAGTTGGCCTACAAAAACATGTCAGCTCCTCCCACGTACCTTGCCAGGGGCCTTATATTATGACAGCTAAAACAATGCTGTTGCTGTTTAAATGAATGCAGTGTTTTCAGCTTTTGCAAACAAATATTATTCATTATCCTCCTAATATTGATATCTGCAGAGGAGAACACTGGTTACTTATCCACTGGCCACTTTGCTAGAAAATCTTCTTCTAGTCCGATGTCAGTATTTAAGTACTTTCTGTTAAAATGGAGAACACAGAGACTGGTATATATGTAATTAGTGGGATTGCAAACAATCCACTTTTAAAGTTTTTCACTAAACAATCAGAAAGAATTTTCCTATTATGAAGCAAAGAAGTTTGCACAGGAAGGAAGGAAGGAAGGAACATTGCTGCAGCCTTGGTCTGCAATTTGTAGTACTTCAGAGACACAGGCACCCATGTCTTTGCTGGGAAAGAAATAAACATGCAGTGAGGCTTCCTTAGCATTTCTGTGCTGCTGCACCATCCTGAGCACATTTCTCGTGAGCCCTTGCAAGGTTGATTGATAGCAGAGTTTCCAGCAAGGAAAAAGAATATTCTTGTGCACAGAAGGCAGAGTATACTTTGGATGGAAAGAGGGAAGGCAGGAAGGCAGGAAGGCAGGAAGGCAGGAAGGAAGGAAGGAAGGAAGGAAATACAGGCTCACTCTAGAAAAGAGTTGAACAAGATGCTACACTAATAAGATATAAAAAAAGAAAGATGGTGACAGTGTGTGACTAGTTGCATGGTTTCTGATACGATTAAATATAAATTATCTGTTGATATATTTTTGCTGCTCATGAGACTTCTTATTAGTGCTTTGCACTATCCTGCGAACTATGAAGTAATGGATAATGACCATTTGTTGGAGAACAAGGAAATTGGTTCACAGATCAGTATTTCAGGCAAAAAGGAAACAATGAAAATAATGTCTAGGACATTTCTGGCCAAAACAAACCAAGGGGAAAATCTTCAGGGAATAAGAAGGCTTATTATATTAACCCACTGTACTGTGTTTCTTGATGTTGCAGCAGAGAATTCAAGCTGGTGCCAAGGCTCTGCTTGGCTCTTAAAAGAGGTTTCTGAGCATTTGAGGAGAGCCATTTCAAACTGATGTGAATAAAAAATTTGACATTTTTTTCTGGAGAAGTTGTTGATGTTTTGCAAACAACTCCAAGTAGAGTTGAAATTTTCATGTCTTTTTGTTGTTGTTCTTCTGTTTGAAGAAAACTGTGTTACTCTACTGCTCTGTTGAAAAATCATCTTGTAAGCTTGAGGAATATGTATTAGTTTTATTTCATTTTAGCCTATTCAGCTGCAAATCAAGCTGTTGCTTTAGCTGGTTTAAAATTTGTTGGCTTCCATTTAAAGCCAACAACCATAATGCTTCTATAACACTTTCTGGCTGTGCTAGTCCTCAAAGAAATAACATGCTCTTACGGCCTTCACTGATCCTTGGGAAGCTGGAACTCTATTTTGTGAATAAACATATTTTCAAAGCTATTAAATGTTTCAATTAAACAGTGTGATCTTTTTACTATTAAATTATTCCTTAGTCTTATTGAAACAGAAAATAGAGAACTTTCTGCCATTTATCATCACTCCGCTGTGTTAAAGTACTCAATTCTGAGATGGTTCATACAAGGCTGCTCACCTATGAATGTGCAAAATGGATGCAATGACCCAGCAATGCATCTGAGGAGCTGGCTCTGCTACCCGGCTTTGCATTTAGCCACTGAGGGAGAAAACCTCTTCTGGATGTAATTATCCCACTGCCTTGTGAAGTCTCCACAGTCAAATGGTCCTGCTTAAATGGGAGTCACAGTCTCTGTAGGCTTAAATCTATACAGTACTGCAAAAGTTCACAGCACTACCCTAATTTACAACAACAAGGGCATTTACTGTACTCAGTCTTTAGGACTGTGGCAATAATAATGCTGAGCTTGACTTCCTGAAGCACAGCAGCATCGTAAGGAAACAGCCCGGACTCAGCTCTCCAGGAATGAAATTGCTCCTTCAGTGGATGGGAACAGTTAAACTCAAGTGCACAAAACATATGTTGCTTGCATAAGATACATTTTGGGTGAAAACGCTGCTTTTAATTATAGACGGTTGCATAAAATGTCAGTGATTAAAGCACAGACTTAGCAGTATTCTTGGCCTGCACGATACCAGCCAGAAAGCATGTTACTCCTCCTGTTTACTCCTCTCAGAGCAGAAGTTCTTCAACTTTATGGAGGTTTTTTATTCAAGTGAAAGAAAATTCAACCAAAGACAAAAGTAGCATTTCTTCATCTCTTCTGTCTCCCCAGGTTTTTCAACAGTGAAATTGCTGAGGATGGGATTCAGAACAAGCTGAGCATGGCCGTTTTGAAACAGGGAAATATGGAGATCTAATATCTCACTTCAAAGCAAAAAAGCTAAAATTCAGGTTTATCTTGTCTGAGGCGATCTTTGCCTTTGGTGTCCTTTTCATCCATAGACTGATGGAATATGCCCATCCTTTAAAATCACCAGTTGCCTCTGATAAGTAAGAATCCTTCAGTAATTCTCCAGTAATTATATCCAAGGCAAAACTGGCAAGGTTTGAAATCTGATCAGATATATATCCAGCTGAGCACGATCCACTTAAGTGTTTGTTCTGATTTAGCCATTGTCATTCCAAAAATACTGCCATGGAGGAAAATATAAACATGATCCCTTCTTTTTTTAGGATTGTTACCATCTGTATCATAGTTACCAAATGTTTCTTGCTTAACTTGTATTTAAATTTAACCTAGTCTATGCACCGCCTGCCTTTACTGTAAGCATAATATAGTGATCACAGCTATGTTCACAGAATGTGGTCTACTTCGATAAGCATTTTTTTTTAGATTTGAGTAATGTTTTCTGACAAGTGCTATTTTCTGCCACTTCTTCTATAAATATGTAAGTTCTTATTATTCTGCTGTAGTGATTCACTTCTGTACTCATTTCTGTGGAAGTAATGTTGAATTACACCAGCTGAGGTTATGGCCTCTACTGCGCTTTTCAGAATGTTTTCTTTTAGTCTTCTCTATTTTTAGGTCAATTACTGAGTCCCCATCACGTTACATGACTGAAGATAGCACCTGTCCTTTTATTTATACCCTCATATATTCTGAGTTCCTGTTGCTGCTTTTTTTGACCTCCCTTCCCCATGTAACTGCTTCTCATTATACTATTTCCTGATTGAACCTAGATTACACAATATATGTCTAGGTTCATTAAGCCCTTTGAAAGAACAAATTGAGCAGAAAAAGCTAGTGGGAGACCTGTGGGTTAACCCCAGCCGGGGCAAAATCCTCAAGCACATAAGGAGGATTCTTCCTGGTTTAAATGAGATGATTAATGAAGAGATCCTAGCTTACCCTGAATACTATTCGTGCAAGTATTACCTTGGCAATCTTTGGTGAGAGCAAAACCATTCTTAAAAGAGTATTTACTGGAAAGCCAGATTCTGCCTGACTCCAGGAGGGATCCTTAGCACCAGGAGGGGATACAAAAGGTTGCCTTCCCTTCCTAATCTCCAGTTTCTGCATTTCTTGAAAGGTCTGACAGAAGTCAACTGATTCACCACGTGGCTGTCAATTAAGCATGATGAGACACTTGAGGAGTAGGGAAGAGCCACAGGTGTGGCTGCAGAACAGCAGAGTTCTCCAGACCAGTATTGAGCCTGTATTTTATTGTGATCAAAATAAGGATATAACTCTCTGATTCTGCCTCACTTTACCTATAAAGTGTCACTCTTGTGAAATTTGAGCTTGCTAGCCTTAGCATTAATTCTTGTTTCCCACAATGAAATTAATACTGAACACCCTGATAAAGAACAGTGAGGAAAATAGGAATAAAATAGTCAGTAATGGGTATAAAATTTTGTCAGTCATAGCTGAAGCATTCTTCCAAATACAGCATTGATTTTGGCACGTTAGGAATGTTGTATCTAATTACATATTTCTCAATAACAGTGTCACACAGTTAAAATTTCAGTGTGAAGGTGTTATTAATATTTTTGTAGTTTGGTTTTGTATGCTTTCTGTATCAAACTTCCAATATAACAGATGTCTAATTATAATGTTTACCATAGTTATAGAAAAAAAAAAGAAAACAAACTTCAGGACCACACATTTCTAGTGTGCTTCCCCATTAAATACGGAGAGACCTCAGATTTTAACAGGGCAGGGTTAAGTAGACAGCATGTTTATGGAACCGTCTGCCACTGGAAACTTTTTGATTTAAAAGTAAAGTCAAGAATCTCAACAAGCAATAGCACTTCTCACCTCAAAAATCTGTTCCTCAGGTTTCTGGACAGAGGATCTAATCTGGAATATACTGACATGAATGAAAAGAGTTTATTCATTTCAACATGCCTAAGATTAAGACTTGAGAATAAGGTTGGAGTGAGTTATGTGACAAGGGTAAAATATTTGTTTTGAGTTTCTGAAGAAAAAGTGCACTGCACTCATTTTCAGGCCAGTCTGAACAAAGACAATACGTGAATAACATTTATGTTTCTGTTGGTTTTAGCTCCTATCTCTGTTACTGCTGTTAATTACTCACTTGGATTTCTTTTCACTCAGTGCTAATTCTTGGCCCTGGCAGACTGGCTCACTGTAAATTGACTGAGAAAGAAATCTTTCTTTGTCCTCAGCAAATCTGAATAATTAATTTTCTTTATCATTACGCTTCTTAGCAGACACTCTGTTCCTGAATGAAAGAAAGGGTCATGTTTAATTAGAACAAGAAAGTGGTGAAGTTAAACAGCATTTCAGTCACACCTTTAGTTGAGTAACACGCAATTTTTTCAGGGTAACACACCTGCCTTCTCAGCATTGTTTACTTTTCTGCTAATATAATGTAAGTCTGCTTTTGCAGCAACAATCTTCCAAAAGAGAAGTAATTTGGAATTAGAAGAGAGGAAGCTTTATGTTTGCACCTCAAAACTATTCATAATAGTTCATTGAGGTCTCAGGCCTGCGAAATGCCAGGTAGCTTCTGCCCCACTGAGCTGCGGTCACACTGCCAAATGAAAACTGGAGGCTGAGGGGATGCCCCAAAACAGGTGGCAGAGCTGTGCCCTGGTGCCCTGGGCAGCCACCAGCCCCACACAGGCATTCCCAGTGCAGGAGGACCTGAAATCTCACGTTCAATGAGGTGGTGCTTTCTGAACATCCATTATAAGCACCTCATTAGTTACTGTACTTCAGGGCACCTGCAGTAATTGTGTGGATGTTATGACTGGTAGTAAACATGAGGTAGTTTGTGGTTGCTGCAAGCTGAATGAATGAGGTGTGTGCGGGGGATTCATTGTGCTGATGTTTTTCCCTTTCTGCTTGCAATTTTTTTGGTTTCTAAGAGTTTGCTCTTTGTGGCTAAGATGTTCCAGAAAATTCTTGCTTTTATTGAAGGTATATCAAGCACCTATTTAACCTCTAGTGGCTTTTCATGCTTAGTCTCAGATTTATCTAAATCTCTTTAAAACACACAAGGAAAGATCTCCCACTTTCCAAGAAAGATGTCTGCTTCAAGAGTAAAACCTGATGTGAATAAAGAAGGCATTCAAGTGGTTAAATTAAGCATTAATCTAAGTGGTTTAAACGTTTCAATGTACATTTGGGTATTTCTATGCTTTGAAAAAAAAGAAAAAAGAAAAAAACACCACCCCACTTCTGCATAAATAGTATGTTCCCAGGCCTGGCTTCATGTGAACAAAGCATTCTGTCTTTCCTTCATATAATAAGTCAAGATCACTAGATGTCTTGATGATCATCTAAATGCTCCTTTTCAGTGCCTAGCATATGTGGGTTTACGTCTCTAGCATGGATAACTGCTATAAAGCTCATCACTGTCATTACAAAAATTACCAAACTAGAAGCTGATCACTTTGGGCAGTTCTTCCTGCTCATGCAGAGCAATGTGCACACCAGCCTACTGTCTTCAGGGTGGCATCCGTCCAAGCAACAATGGTAGTTTAATGTGCTTTGTCCGGTTCTGGGGTGTGAGGGGGAAGGAAACGTTATGTACAGAAATCACATTGGTGCCAACATTCAATCCATCTCTGCTTATTGATGAGTAGTTAGAATACCTGCAGGATTCATCTCTGCCAGGTGTAACTTGTTTAATATAGAAGCAGACCTTAAGGACTTGCCTAGGAGAGAATTATGGGGCACATAACCATAGAGTCCTTGAATAGAGTCATGGAATGGTTTCAATTGGAAGGCACCTTGAAGACCATTAAGTTCCAATCCCCCTGCCACGGGCAAGGACACCTCTAACTAGATCAGGTTGCTCAAAACTCCATCCAACCTGGCCTTGAACAGTTCCAAGGATGGGGCATCCACAATTTCTCTGGGCAACCTGTTCCAGTGTCTCACCACCCTCACAGGAAAGAATTTCTTCCTAATATCTAATCTAAATCTCCCTCTCCAGTACTAGGATGAAAAGCCCATGACATATGCCTTGGTATGTTTACACATGAGCACATAGGTTAGGTGGATGCTTTGGTGCTCTAAAGTCAGTGGAAAGAATCCTAATGAGTTCCTAAGAACTGGACCTGATGCTTTTAAAATTATGCCATGTACTTTTTGCCGTTAGGCTTCAATGGCCTAAATTTTTCAGTTATTTGAGATAAACAAAAATTCACACTCCTAAAAATTCAGTGAAAAAATGATTCAATCATAAGGTTCTCACCTACAGTAAGGGGAAATTGAAGTAAATGGATTTGTTTGTTTGAATGCCTACTGCTTTCCTATGAAGATAAAATTCACAATAAATTTTCTGATATCCTATACATCAACATTTATTTTAAACTTCTTTTTCGGTGAAAATGGGCTTTATCAGTCTCACTCATGGCTCTGACTTAATTTGTAATGACATTTTCCTAGGCCCCACGATCTGAGTAAATTGATAGAATTTCCCTACTTACCTCAAAAGCAAACAATCTAATCTTTTCACTGCAAATTCAGTGCTTTAGAGCATTCCATCCACACTAAAATAATGTCCTGGGTTGTAAATCTGACTTTACCATCTGGTTTGTGTGTGGAGTTCAAACAAAAGCCTTTAGGAGTGAAACTGTGTCCAACAAAGGATAGAATCTGGCTGCTATTACAGAAACCTGGCCTGCAGACTTTTATCAGATGAAAGCACAGGATTCAAAGCTAATTTGGGATCCAGACGTATTAACTGGAAGTAACAGATTGAAGCATACAAGAATACATTTCTGTAAGGCTAAGGTAGTGCTCTAATTTGAATCCTGCACTTAATGTTGACCTTAGCGAGACTTCCCAAGCAAGGTATGTATGAGTATAGAATTTGTTGCTTTGCATTCAGAGCTATGCTTTCTATACAGTTGGTAAGAAAGTGAGAAAATAATTAAGCAAGCAGTTATTTGGGCAGGTGAAAAAGAATGAAGAAAATGATTGTGACAAACTAAACGCTCACATATGAGCAAGGACAAATAGTCTCACCTGAATGTTCTTAAAGAGCAGATAGAGATAATTACAGAGGTATTATCAATCATTTTTGACACCTCATTAATAGCAGATGAATTTCCAGTGGACTGAAGGACAGGAGAGCCAAGGTACAGCCAATAGGTAAGTAGGTAGCAAACAGGAGAGAAAGATGTGGATCTTTGAGGCAAGCATCAATATCCAAAGAAATAATAAAAGGGTTTATTCCCAGACATTATTGCTATGTCTTCCAAATGTGCAGGTTTTGGGGCCTATGGGAAGGAATGCTCTGAAGTCCAAGGAGAGGCAATCAAATGGGCAGGAACATACCAAGCTAGTAGTTTCTGACTGAGAAACACAGCAACCACTGCTCTGCACCCCTGATTCTTTATCTGTTCCTGCCAAACACAGCATTTTGTATTTAGAATACCAAAAAAGAAATATTTATGATCAATAGAACAACTCAAATAATGAATTAGACACGTGCTTGCTCTGTGGTAGTCAATCTAATTTAAGCACTCCCATGGTCCTGTCATAATGGGACTTGATTTTGAATGCTGTTACTGCATTTTGTTAAGTACATGGAGGCATGCATGAATAGAGGCTAGGGGTGCAAGAATGTCCTGTCAGAGGTAAAATAAGCCGTGTCCTGACTCTTTATTTTTCTTGCTGACAAATCCCAGGCTGCATTATCCTGCATTGTTCCTTGAGCCCTTGAATGCCATTCTGATATTTCTTTCCACTATGGAGGTGAGTTGTTTTGGTCCATTGGTTTAAAACAGCTCTATTGGGGATTTATTTGCTAGAATACGTATGAATGTCAATTTAAAAAGAACAATAACAGAATCATTAATATATTGGGGCAGATGCTTAGTTAATATAAAGGCAATGATGCTATGCTGATATATGCAAGCTAAAGATTCGTCCTATTGAATATCTGGAGAAGACACTTACCAACCGTATTATCTATGCTTCACTGCCTTGTTTTCTGCATGCCCAAAGAAAGCCAAAGAAAATTAGTTCTTTTTCTATACCACTCATAACCAGGAAATAATCTGTCATCATTAGTCATGAAAACACTTGAAATATGGATGCAGTGTCTTCATTGGCCCTGTCTTCCATGTCTAGCTTGTTACCTTGATTTAGAGGACAGAGGGTTTTTCCCCAGTGCACGTGTTTCTGACATTTATGTCAGCAAAGGTAGCCAAAGAGGTGGAAGAAAGCATGTGTTTTATTGCAATATCTGCTTTGATTTTCAATTTTATTTAATTTCACTTCCTTTTTTAAGGTACCTTAAATTTTCGTACACGTATGTCTCGCTATTATGCATAGATCATTAATCTAGTCTTCTGAGATCTCTAACTTCTAACATTTAGTCATTCATAACATTTACAGACAGCTTTTTATGGCTAGTGTAGTGTTAAACTTTAAAGTCCCAGAATTTCTTAGAAATGTAGGGATATGACATCACTTGGCACTTGCCAAGTGACTCTGGTACCCTTTTTCAGAAGCCAGCAGACTGGGTCTGGAACGATAGCTGACATCTCAGTCTTAGTTAGGACTGTTTAAAAGATTTATTTTATTACAAATGTAGCTACTGTTTTCATTCTGTATCTAGGGTGGGCATTAAATTAATATGTGCAGCTGCTTTCAATTATACTCTAATGTTCTGTCTCAAGATAGCTTTCATTTTACGTGGGATTGCTCCGTTGCCCTGCCCCTTCCCTGCTGGCTGCTGAACTCAGAACTTCTAAGCACTTGGGATTTATGCAGGGATGGAAATTAACAGATGTCATTCATTTACCACATCTTCTGATTTGGTAGTAAAACCACTTCACTTTTAGGGGGGAAAAAAATAAAAACAAAAAACAACAATGTTCTCACAAACTAACTATAAACTCGTGTTTATGGGCAAATGCTCCAAGAAGTTGCTCAAGGGGATAGGATGTTGTTAGGAAAGTGCCACAGATGGATAAATTCTTTGTAGACCTAGTCTTCCCTTCTTCTGTATCTCTCAGTCTGGGACTGGGGGTTGCTGAGAGAAGGGGACATTCGCTGGTGAAATGGAAGGGCATCAGGCACAGACTGCACCTGCAAGGATAGCATTCCTGTGTGAAGAGGAAGAGTGTTCCAACCCCATGAAGTCAGTACTTGCAGGAGTCATGAAGACTCACCCAGATTAGGAGGGGGCCATTAGGACCTCTGCAGCTCTGATAGTAACCTGGCAGATGCTGAGGGATGACCATGATGCTATTGATAATGCCATGGTTAGGCTGATCTCACCAGTGGTGTAGGCAGGCTAAGCACTCAGGGTGAGGCACCACTTACAGGGGCAGCAGGGGAGCAACAAAGGCTCCAGGAATGACTGCTGGAGCTGGAGGTCAGTATTCCTTCATGGAAAGCAGGAGACAGGCTTTCCCATCCTCCCTCCAGTGAATGTGAACCCTGGCTGTGCCCATTTGATGCTGGGGTTTTGTTAGCCTGCAATAAATTGAGTTGAGGGAAATAAAGAGCAATGTGCAAAAGGCACATCGTTCATTAGGTGGTCATCCAGGATGTAGAGGTGAAGAACTACTGGCAAGGGCACCAGGGGGTGGCCATACTGCTCCTTAGACTCATGCTGCTCATTCTTCATTGTTTACTCAAATAAATCAGGCATGTCTTATGGTTTTAATGAAGTCAACTCAGTAGGGACTTAGGGCTTGTAAGAAGAGAAGAATCTGCTGGGGGGGGGAGGGGGGGGGGAGGCAGGGGGGGGTTGGATTCTGCCTTTGTGCATATGCGCTCAAAATGCTTTATTTTGGGGATGCCCAGATACTGAACTAAAACTTTGCTGTCTAGTAAAAGACTAGCAAAGAAAAGTAAAGTAAAGTTCCTTTTAAGGGCTAGCTAGTGTCTTGGATAGAACCACAAATATCAAGTCACAAATATCAGAAAATGCAATTCCTTCTAAGTCCACCTTGACTTGTGTCCTCCATGCTCCAACAGATGTGGCACACCTACTGACACCAGAAATTCAAAGTTAATTTTCTAGGCTGGGGTAGAAGAGCATGGCTCCAACCAAAGGAAAAGGGGTGTAATTTCTCCCCAGTCCCCATGCACACACATAAGGGAATGAGACACTTGTGATTCTGCATGTATAGGAGGAATAACATACTGGAAAATCTTTCCTTATTGTTAATAGGATTTTTAAAGAGAAAACAGCCTGCCCCCATGCTAAGTAGCCACATGAGCAAACAGACATACTTCTGGTAGACGAGGAGGTTTCCCTCTTCCTTAGCAGCTGAAAAGTGGGATCTGATATATAAAGTATTTATCATAATTCATCAACTGGCTCGTTTATGCCTCCCAATATCAAATTTGAAAGCTGCCTGGAAACCTGAAGTACCTTGAGGATAAAATAACGGGCACTAGGCTTATTTTCTAGCAAACCAAGCTTTGGGAGTCTGCCAGCATTAGTCAGGCTTATTGGACCATACCTAATCGAAGGAGGGAAAGGCATGAGCTGAAGTCTCTGACTACACGAAAGTTCAGAGAGTGATGAGCAAGAGTGACCTCTCCCAAGCTGCGAGATAAATAATAAATGTCAAAAAAATAAAAAAGGGTTTAGAGCTAAAAATAAAGTCCAGCTACACTGTGAACCCTAGTAGGATCCACAAGGATCATTTCACATTTCAGCATCTTCGCAGGGAAAAACTGGCTCACTGAGCACCTCACTAAGCATGTTTTTTTTGCCCCCTGCTACTCAGATCCCAGCTCCTGGAAAGTGTCATGAATGATTCAGCATGTGCACAGAACTGGGAGGTGAATTTGCACACCTTGGCTGGGAGCCACATGACCCCAAGGAATGCAGTTGTCCCCTCACATCCATACTGGGAAATGCCACTGGCTCTGAGGAAGCAGCTGCCAGAAATTATTTTTGTGGCATCTGCTTTTTAGAGGGAAAAAAGGAGGGTTTTTCAATGAGAAATAATCTGAAGAAGGTTTATTTGACTCATGCTAACAAACCATCTGATGAAACAGACATGTTTTATCTTAAATGGACGTGCTAAAAACTCAGCCCAGTTGACCTGAGAGGAATCCCAGCAGAACTGCACTGCAAGTGGGTCTGCATTAAAATACAGGAGTTCCTGGAGTCTCATGGTGGAGAGAGAGAGAGATGTACGGGCCAGTTGTTGAATCCTCTGAAACCTGCCTCCAAGCTGGGAATGGATGCATGCTTATAGTCAGGCTAAAGGCATTTACTAGACGTGACTAAGAAAGAGAACAAATTGTCCAGATCAAGGCACGGATGTTTTTGGTGGCTGAGGAAAAGGTGGCAGCAATGTCAGCTCTCTCCAGGCCCCAGGGTCCAAAGCTGGGGTGAAAAATAAGGACCACACCTCAAATTGAAGAGAAAGGATTTAAAAAGGAAGAAAACACCATACACAGATCCACTGCTTTTAATAAGGAGCTGTCTCTCTTGCTGTATTCTGAGCAACAGCTTTGAAGGTACTTTCCATCAAGGAGCAGGAGGAAGACACAGATGAGATTCAGCAGACAACTGAGATTGAGCAGCAAGGAGCTGTGGCAGGAACTGAAAAAAAGGGAACAAGTCAGAGGCAACACACAGAGATGATGGTCTTTTCACAAATCCTCCTTCATGTGAGAATTTCCTTTGACTGGCAGTCAGGAAGATAAGACAGGCGGGATAATGACGGGTATGATCACACTGGGGATCTCAGAGCAACGATACTGCAAAACTCAGGGGAGGGAGAAGAAAACATGTAGGGCAAATGGTAGAGGAGGAAATTGCACAGAGCAGGGCTTTGGGTACATGAACTAACAGTAAACCAACAGCCAGGGAAAAAGGGTTTGCCTTTGCACTGCAGACGTGTAAGCAACATGTTGGCTCCAGCAAACATGTTTAGGAACAAACTTATATGGTAAAATCCACGTACCTGAGTTACATTAGCAATTCCACAGTTCACAGCTGTCCAGTTGTGATTAACTAATTATGCTTGTACATAACAAGGTCCTGTCTAATATCTGCTTCCACTGGAACAGATCCTGCATGTCACTGCTGATTTGCCTATGTGTAGCCTGGTCTCCAGCCTAAGCTGGCCAGGTCTCACTTTGTAGAGTGTGGGAAGAATGGGCTTGTTCCACGTTTCTGTTAGACATGCCATATGTAGCCATCCCCTTTTACTTGATACCATCAACAGGATGCTTCCCTCCAGTAGGACTATTGCAGATTATACCCTTATTTCACTACAGGAATAATTCATAAGTTTGGGTTCTTTCCATCACACATATTCTGTGTTTAGTCACAGAAGATGAAGACATTTTTAAGCATAGAGCTCAGCCAGCACCTCCTTGCCTACATGGCAACAGAAAAATATATTTAACACTCACTCTTAATTTGGTCTTAGTCAAGAGGTGAAAGCAGGAATTATAACTGAAGACAGAAAATGTAGGTTGGAAAGAGAAAAGTATTTCTTTTAGGTCGTGTGTTATTTCTGTATTAGCAAGCTAAGGTCCTCTTTCACGTAAAAATTCATTGGTGTTTATTTTTCTTTTTTTGGAAGTTTCTCAAAGGGTTTTTTCTGATGTCACCTATAGTGCCATTATTTACATGGTAACTCATTTGTTAGCCCATTTTAAGTGCAGAACAGCATAAGTGACCACTAAAGTTTGCAGATCAACATGATAAAAAATACATTTGTACAGCATTCATCTGAATATTTTATAGGTGTTCCAAAAGGCTTACTGAGCAGTTTATAATTTATTTGAACTGTGTAAATTTGCAAGTCCTAGGCCTTGCTTTGGCATCAGAATATGCTCAGTTAGTCAAGTGCAAATTCCCCACCTCTTTTCCATCACATTGTGACTACGGTCTTCAATTTGAAAGACAATAGCCTCATACAAATAAAATTTTATCCAACTCGTACAAATGCCAGGAATCTTGAACTAATCTTGGCCTAATCTGTTATACTGCTTCACAGGCCATTTCTGGTGAAGACAAAATTATTTTTCAATGAATGAAATAATGAGACGCTTTCAAGACACTTGACTAGTTTTACAGCTTTCAAAAATAGCACTGCATCTCACAGAGCCCTGGTAGTCCCAGAGTTCTGTGCAGATTTTCCAGTGATGCTGTTATTGTCTCCCCCACTGAGCTGCAACAAGACTCAGCCCATCGCTCCTCCTTCAGCCACCTGATAATGCCACTGGTGACACAAGGTAACGTGGCAGCCCTACCGTAGCTTCATGATGCAGTCTATAATCACAAAGCACAGAAAAAATGTACCATCACATTATCCATGTGTCTCTGGTATAAAGTTCCAAATAGCTTTCTTGTTTTGCCCTCAGTTAACAAGAGGAATAAGCCTGCTGCACTTTGGATCAACTCTAATTTGTAATAAGTAGCAAAAAAATCAGAAATTGCTTTCAATCACTTATAAGTGGTAACCAAAGATCACTAACAGAAGCTGGATGACCAGAGCCTGGACTGCCTCCTTGCACTGCCTGCAGTAAGTGCTTATCAGCTACTCTGAACGTGCATGTTATTCATGTGGAAGACAATGAGATAATGAAATCACATCTGCTCCTTTTCATGGTACAGGACAAGTATGACTGTGGCCCATCAGGGCCTTTTCTCAGCACTGACAGATGGCAGAAACTCAGCTGGTCGTAAGACCCCAAAAGCTAATGAAGGCAGATGTCTGCAGCACAGTAGTCTGTAGCTGGGCTGCTCAGCAAACTCCCTACGTAGCCAGCAGAGACATAAGGCACTTTTAGGGAGCACATCTCTGTCTTATTTTAGATGCCTGTTTCACGGTAGGTTGAATCAGGCTTTCAACTCTATTTACTATAGACCAGGGACCTCCCCTGATCACCAGGCAGCCCAGGTGACCTACATTTAGGTGGATGACTCCCATGTCTATTTTATTCAGGCAGACAAAGTGCTGCTCCAAAAGTGCACTTTGGCTGGGTAATGTTCCTAGTGGTACCAGCTCTGTCTATCCTCCAGCAACCATGGCCCTTTGAGAGGCCATTTTCGGGCACCTGGGAACAAACTGTTTGCTCTCCCCGGTCTGAAGCAGCCTCTCCTGGCTGGCCCAGAGGTCCAGCAGATGCTTCTATTGGAAATGCAGTTTTCATCCCACTGCATCAATAAAGGTGAGTCAAGCACAGTAAGAGCTGCTCTAAGGGCTCGTTTCATTGATGTTTGTGCTTATTGAGTACATACATAACTTTCCTGCCAGCAGGAGATGGCTATAATAAGGCCAGTCTCAGTAATATGGAGAGGGATCCTTCCAAGGAGAAAACACAACAGTTCATACCTCTCTCCCACATTGGTTTTACTTCCAGCTTTCAGAAAACAAATTTCAAGTTGCAGTATATTTTCCTGGTGGTTTTTCACAGGGGAGACCTTAGGAACCGACACACATTGTTTCTTCTCATTTCAGAAAAAGAAGACTGATAACCATATAGCATGCAAAAAAAAAAAAAAAAAGGGAAGAGCATGACCAGTGTTGCTAGAGTGCTAGAGTAGAGCTAGCCAACAAGCTCAGGGTACACCCTATGTTAAACCAAAAACATAATTACAAGCATTAAATTACCCTCACAAGTCCATCCATTAGACAACTCCAAGAGACCTAAGGGGTAATAGGAGGGAAGTTTTCTGAGTGGCTCTTGTCTCTTTATTCAATTTTATGTTTAAGGAGTTTTTCTTCTACCACACCAAGTGAACTCTGGCTGACTAAAACTTTTTCAAAATATTTCTTTCTTGCCAGAGATAAAGATCCAGAAACAGATTCACTATCCCTTTTTTGTAATTTCTTTCAAAGATTCATAACCCCATATGAAAAAAAAAACAACTCACATCTTCTTGTACTAAGACCTCTTCTGGCTTCTAAAATTTGAGCTTGCTAAGCTCCTGTTATTTGCTGTTGAACTCTTCTCACTAGATTAAGGATTCATTGTGCCCTATCTTCCCTTTTTCCCTACTGCAGCTGTTACTGAGCCACTTAATAGTAAACAGATCAAGACCTCTCAAACTAAAACAGTTTTGCAAACTCTGCAGGTCTTAAGTCATATCTGCACTGTTTTCATTTCCCAACACCTTTTTCAAGATGCCAGCATCAGAACTTCGTGCAGTATTTCACTTCCAGTGAAATTACTTCCCTGCTCCTGCTTGTTTATCTCATCTTTATGTAGCTAAGTATTACATTTGCTTGTATTGCCAGAATATCACAGTTGGATCGCTTGCTCTGTGGCAACCCCAAAACTCTTCTTGGCTTTGCTGCTTACACAACTCTTCAGGTACAGCCCACAGTCTAGGCTTGTGTACCACAACCATATTAAAAATCTTCATTTTATTAGATTCCACACATCCAATCACAATTTCATATAGTTGTTATACCATCATCATTATTTCTGTTCAGCCAACATATGTGATATACACAGATTAGTTTTAAATCAACAGAAACATTGCATTTATTTCCAGATTACTGATGAATACGGTTGGTCAACATTGTTTCTAGTACATACCACCAC
The DNA here is from genome assembly GCA_013400375.1 of Thinocorus orbignyianus. Lineage (NCBI taxonomy): Eukaryota > Metazoa > Chordata > Aves > Ciconiiformes > Thinocoridae > Thinocorus > Thinocorus orbignyianus. The sequence continues at coordinate 882,992 of VXBW01007863.1, forward strand.
GGGACACCACTAGAAATAGACTCATTCAGAGAAAATTTCACATTAGCAACAGCTTTGCAATCTGCAATTTAGCAAGTTCTGAATTCATCTTATCCACGCTTTATTGATACTAATTGCTCATTTTTGCAACCTTGCCATGCAGTTGCTCATTTTTAAAAAAACTCAGATTATCCTGTGGCAGCAAACAGAACACATTAAACCATAGAAATCTTTTATGTCTACACAACAGTGTTCATCAGTCAAATGTAATTCCCAATAAAATCAGGCTGTTCTGACAAGATTTATTTTTTAATAGCATCATATTGACTGTCATGAAATTATATTCATAACTTTTATCTCTATTTGCATCTTTAATAATTGAATCTTGTTTCAGTTTTTCCATTATTTTGCATGGGACATATGTCAGGCTAGCAAGGTGATTACCTATATTAACCCATTTTTCCTTTTTGCTGTATCATTACCAGATGATTGAAATAATTTGCTATATCTCTCGATGCAAGTTACTCAGGTTTTATAAACATTCATCTTTAAGACATGGTAGCACCTTCCTTGCTTTCCAGTAGACTGGAAAATATTTAAGGTGGCATAGGCATATCACTTGCTTTTCTCTGACTATACAATACACAATGTCTTTCTTTTCTCTATCACAGTTATGAATGGTTCTGTTTTCATTTTGCAAAGGTAATCTTTTATTATTTCTTTCTTTTGGTTGTACTGTAGGTCAAAAAGTCCTTCTTGTCCTAAACCTGGAAGACAATTTTCTGTACTTTCTTTACCCTCCTTCATGTGTTTTCTAGAGTACTTAAATTATAATTTATAGCTTTTGTTTTCCCTCCTTTAGCACTTTTACATAGTACTAACTCTGTGGCTTACATTTACTTGTGCATTACATTAGGAGGTTTAGAGGTGACCATAATATCCGTATAAGAACAGCAAGCCAGAAGATGTGAAAAGACTAACACCACTTCCTCTGTCACAGTCTGAAAGAAAAGAGCATCTTGAACCGCTCCCAGCACCCCATATCTTTGGTTTCTCTGGCTCAATCAAGCCATGTAGAGCATCTGACACCAGCCTGCCCTTAAAAGGACAGATGCCCTCAGAGCAGGAGGTTTCAGGTTTAACATATCACAAGTAGGGAAAAATTCTTGTTGGAACCATTGTTTTAGGTTCTCCACAGCCCTAGACTACTGTGACTCTGCTGTCAACTTTTCAAGATTTCTGTCTTAGGGAAATTAAAATATTGCAAGGATCCTAGAGCTTGGAGACCTGAGCATTTGAGTGCTGAGGTTAGGACTTAGACTAGTGGCTGAAATTTTTGGGTGATGACTGAGGTACAACGAGCTGTGCAGAGCTGCCTTTACATCTAGTGTGATGGAGCATCTGGTAAACAGTATCATGGAGTAACTCAGGTGGGAAGGGTCAGGAGGTCTCTGGTCCAAGCCCCCAAGCTCAAAGGAAGATCAGCTCTGAACTCATAGCCAGTTGCTTGGGTATTTGTCCAGTTGGGTTGTGAAAAGCCTCCCAGGATGGAGACTGTGTGCACAACCTTTTTTTAAGCAGGCTGGCCTGCTGCTTGACTGTCCTTGCAGTGAAAATTTTTTCCTTACATCTAGTTGGAAACTGTCGTTCATCAGACATAACCTACTATGTACATACCCTACAGCCTGGTGCCATCTTTTCATGCCTTGTAGGCATCAAACCTCTGCTCTTGAGACCCTCCAAAGCCATCACATCTCCTTGCAAGACATGCCCACAGCCTCTCTTCACATGGCAAGGGCTCCTGCCCTGATAGTCTTGGAGGTTCTCTGCTGAATTTGCTCTGGGTCATCCCTTCTTGTATTGTAGGGAGGACCAAGGCTGGACACAGTATTATAGATAGGGTCTAGCAAGTGCTGAGTAAATGATTTATTCAGCTAAATGCTCTCTTTCAGCCAGAATCCTTTTTTTTTCCACAGCTTCTCCAGGTCCCTTAAGTGGGTTGCTTGTACCCTGCCTCCATTTTCCATGTCATTGCCATTTCAGTGTAACTATTTGTTACCATGCTTTTGAAACTCACACAGCTCTGCCTTGCAGTCTGGCTGAGTAATCAGCATTCAGAAATAATAGCGATGTGTTGAATGGATGAGAACGGGTCTGGTTTTGCAAATGCTAACTGCTGTGGCAGACTATACAGCAGAAACCAAAGAATATCAAAAAGCTCTACTGTCCCTTCCCAGAACAGAGAGTAATAACAATAGACCAGTTTCCTACAGCAGCAGCCTTGGGGGCTGTTTTCCGTGCTAAGGAAATATGCCCTCTCTTCCCAACCTACAGCACTTTGTATCAAGGAAAGCCTCTCAGCACTGCCTTGTTATTTATTCTGCCTGCAAGGTCCCTGAGTGCAGTGGCTGCCGCCAAAGGCAGACTCAGCACGAGGCATTGCCAGAGAATGTTAAAAGCAGAAAAAGTCCCAGGAGCCACACAAACGGATACAAAAATGTACATTCTCTTCCTGCTCCAGAAAAAAAAGCAGTGACTGTTAGTTGCTCACAGACTTCATGGAGCGTTTAGGCTAAAGAGCCCAGAAAAGTCAGGGGAATAATTCTAGATGTTGTGAAAATGGGTATGATTGCACACACAAAATACTGAACATTTCATTTTATGGGGTTTGCCTGCGTTGCTCACTACAGCAGCCAAATAGTCTTCTGGTCTCAAGACCAGGGTTGCCTATAAGGCAAGGAACAAACATCGCGTCATGGCTTCCAGCTTGGTGAACTCTGAAGCACATCTGCATGAGTAAGTTTGCCCAGTATGCCATAAAGCAATAATTGATACAGGAATTGGCTGCTCCTGCAAGCTCATGGAGAGAACCAGGTTTGCAATGCTCAGCAACTAAAACCAGGCAAACATCTAATGGCATTTCAAACTTCTGTTTGTTTTCCTTATAATTTCAAATTTCCATAACTACCTTCTTCCACGTGCTCTGTCACACTCGTTTCTCAGCCCTGCACAAGCCTCCTCTGTCTTCACAACTGGTGATCCTGGACGTCACCTTGCTTTGCCAGGGCCTTAGATTCTTCCCAGTAGGGTCCAGCTACATGCTCTGAATCAAAAACCACAAAGTAGACAAGATAGAAATTCAGCAAGTTTGTGGGAAATTGTGCAAAGGCAGAGGTTTTTGTGGGTTTTGGCAACATAATTTCAAATAAGGGGAGAGGTTTCCAAGAAGGAATGAGTGATCAGTTATGACACGTAACATTAAGAGGCAAATCTTGACCATGTTTGTGGAACGTGTAGGATAGGGGCAACAAACAGAGAAAATGAACCCTTGCGATCAGAATCTGCAAAACAGTCTGATGTGCAGCTATAAGGACAAAAAAAAAAAAAGAAGCTTAGGGACCTTATTTCTCACGAGCATATTTTTCCCACCCTTCAGCTGAACCTGTTGCACTGCTCTCCCAGACATTTCGTAAATCTGTAAAACCCTTAGGCCACCAGGCCCAAACACCCAAATAAGTAATCCACCAAATATTTTGCCATGCTAACACCATACAGTCTTGTGATCTATAATACTCAGTGAAATAAAGCACACCAAAAAAGAGAATCTGGTGACACTGCAACTGGGGTGCTCCATTTTAAAACAAGGCTGTTGTACACTTTTAATACCACAATTAAGGTGAAAAGCCCTTTTTTGCATAGTGATTTGATGAGCTAGATGGGAATTTTCCTCCTTTGAAGGAGGAAAAACTGGGAAGAATCAATCACTGAGAATATGTAAATCTAGTCAGCATACTGCCAGCCTAGGAATGTATTTCATTTTCATCACAGAAACACCAATATTGACAGTTGTAGGAATAGACTGAAAGTTCATCAAGTCCTCTTCTGAACTGGGAACAGGAAGAGGAATTTAGACCCAATTCTCATTTGCTTATACTAGTAATGATGTATTTCAAGGAAACACATTGTCATGGACACAGTGAAGTGAGAAAGTCTGCTCAAATGAAACGGCCTTTTTAGGTTATAAGAGCTCATAGGTCTGTTCCACATCATCCAGCGCATGTGGAAGGTCATTTTAGCTCAGGGAGATATTGCTCCCATCACACTATCACTCCTCAGATGTTACTGATTTCTGGATTATAGCCGCATGCAGTGGTTGCGGCAACTGCTAGAAAAAATGTCTGCCCCAAACATGCATGATTTGAATACAGACAGATGATAAACAGTGGAAGACTGTGACCCTCATGTTACAACCACTGGCCCAGAGCGGTTGGGTAAATGCACTGGCCAAAGGTGATGACGGGAACCAGCAGCAGGACCAGGATCTGACTTACTGAGCTCATTTATTTTCCTTGAAAGAATCATTTGCTGAAAGGACATCTTTCCCTCTGATTATTTTTTCTGCACATGCTTTGCTTTTTAAAAGACGGTGAAACATAATTAAAGAACATGTTCATTACCAATGTTTGTCCAGATCGTTTCTACCAACATCAGCCTTTTTTCATCTGCACAATGCCAGTTTCAACGATCCATTTGCATCATGTTGAGGAAGTCCTATTCTTGTATCATTTGCAATATGAACCATCTGTTTTGCTCAAAACAGAGATAACAGACAATGCAGTCTCAACACTGAAGGGATTCATTTTTTAATCTTTGTGCACATTTGTTAAAATAATTTACCTTTGAATTTCAAGCTTTAAGAAACTCTCAGACCAAACAGTGGCCTGGAAAGATCACAGTGATTTAATTAAAAACATATAAAATGTCAAAGTTGGCTTAATGCTCATGTGGGAAGGAAATATTGCCAAGTTTCCATTCCTGTCTTGAGAATGTAACAGTTTATATAGATTGCACTGGAATGAAAACAATCTTTTCAATCAGAAGGAATTATAAATTTAAATTAATTCAAGTATATTTACCTTTGGTGACAACATTGGCACATCCAAGAACATATGCAATTTCTAGTGAAATACTGAAACTGTTTTATTACCCATTCTCAGGATTTCATGTCAGAGGGACCAACAACTTTCTTTTCAGTTTCAGTAGTATATTTGTATATTCACATCTACAATAGTTATTCCACCTCAGCAGAGTAGCAGCCAATTTTACCTAATTAAAGCTGCATTATGCCATTTTAATAGTAACACATGGCTCTCTTCCACCTCAAAACACTTGCTAAGTTTTAGCAGTGCCCAAGGCCACCCCATAAATAGATAGTAGCAGTACAAATAGCACTGGGGATTTCTTGGCTCTTTGGTCTACATTCAACCACTAAACCTCTCTCCTCCACCCACACTTTTTAGTCTTTATCAAGCTTTCTAGGTCATAAATACGTGCAATGTCAAATTAGGTACCCCTTATCACAGCCTGCCCACTCACTCAACAAGAAAAATATGCAGAGGAAAAAATGAATGAGTATTTCCTGTCAATGAATAAACCATTGTATATTCACCAAGAGGTATAATATGATTCACTTACCCCTTGATGGTTCATGAGATCTTTTCTTCCTCTATATATTCCTTATACAGCTCTGTCAATATAAAATAACCAAGACCAAAGAGCTAGTTCTTTGGGTTTTTTAAATACAGGTACCATATTGCATCCAAGCAGCAGCTTCATACATAGGGTTGAAACGTAAAGCAAGCTGTTTCTTAACACCAGTGGAGAGACCTTCCCAGTGATGTTGAAGTGAGATCTTCATGAATATAAGCTTGTCCCTGGTTAACATGACACCCAGTAGAGCGGGGTGACTACATCTCTCTTACTGTATTGGTACTAGACAGTAGGTCAATGTATGGGAAGAACCACTTGTGTCTTCTCTCTCTGTGCCAAACAGGCACAACCAGGCAGATATATTCAGTGATATTAACTCCCAGGGTGCCCAAATCCTGAGTTTTCTCTATTTCCACATTTTGTAAGGGACTATTTCACAAGTGAACATTATGTACAAGGTTTGGTACTTCTCTTGATGTCCAACTTAAACCTTTCCCTTGTCTATTTCCAGCCACGACTGTGGGTTTCTTTGTGTTAACCCCTCCTTGTTCCAATCCTACAGCAAAATAAACCTTCTTTAGATATTGAAATGCTCTCCTTCACAATAAATATACTTAGACAGCAACAAGTCTCTTTACTCTAAATGAGAATCATAGAATCATCTAGGTTGGAGGGGATGTTAAAAGGTCCAACCTTTCACGGGAAAGGGAGCCTAGATGAGATTATCCAGCACCCTGTGCAATCACATTTTGAAAACCTCCAGTGATGAGGAGTCCACCACATTCCTGGGGAGGTTGTTCCAGTGAATGATTGTTCTTACTGTAAAAATTTTCTTTTTTACATTAAGATGAAACCTCTCCCAGTGCAATTTGCACCCATTGCCCCTTGTCTTCTCCATGTGGCTCCTTGTGAAGAGACAGCCTCTGTTCTCTCTGTAGCCATCCTTTAAGTACTGGAATACTGTGACAGTGATGAGGTCTCCCCTGAGCCTCCTCTTCTCCACGGAGAACTCCTTCAGTCTTTCCTCACAGGGCAGGTTGTCCAGCCTTTAATCATCTTCATGGCTCTGCTTTGAACCCTCTCCAGTCTGCCTGCATCTTTCTTGAACTGGAGGGACCAGAACTGGACACAGAACTCCAGGAGCAGCCTGGCAAGCACTGAATGGAGTGGGACAAGCACACCTCCATCTCTGCTAGTAATGTCCGGGTGAATGCAGTCCAAGATCTGATTTGGTTTTGTGGTTGCAGTGGCACAATGCTGACTCATGTTCAGCTTGTTGCCCAGCAGGACCCACACAGAAAAATCTCTACTGCCACCCCAGTCAACATTTCCCAGCATTTCATTCCAGGTTCAGCTACCTGACCTGACTCTAATAATGTGCAAGTCTTCTTGCAGTCCCATTCTCAAATAGTTTTAGGTGCTTTTCCTCATCCTCACTTTTAAATCTTAACACTAATCACAGGCTTGTTTTTCAATCCATTTAAAAGTAAATAAAACAATGTCAGCATCTCACTTTTGCCATCTTGGCCAAAGCTATGGTTTGTTTACCTACTATGTTTCATCTTGTTCAGTAGTGTTCTTTCCTGTAATTTTTTCTTTTGCCAAGCGCCTTGGCAAATTCCAGTGGAGGAAATGCTCTTGTAGTCTGCTCTGGGATTTTGTACGGCATCAAAACAATTCTCGTCTTGTGTGTAGTCAGACAGTAATGCCAAATTTCTCTGCTTCATCTCCACAGATCTCCTTGGTTCTCAAATGACCCGTAATCTGTGAAGCAAGAAGAAAGGAGCAGAAAGCCCTGGTATAGCAAGCCTGTTCTGAACCCTACAGATTGCAGTGTCCTGCTTGTGTCATCTGAAGCTGTCAGTGGTGCAGGGATAAAAGAAGCTTAGTTTAGAAGTTAGCGCATAGAAATGTTCAACGCATCAGATTTAGCAGGCCTTCAACAGCCTTCTGAATGTGGTTCAAAGTGTTGGCTTGAATATAAAAGTGTGTTGATAACTGATCCAACATCCAAAACTTTTACTGAACCAGATATTATTTTAAGGAAAAAAACCCAATTACTACTTTTTTTTTTTTTCCAGAGACAGAAAAGAAACTCACCTTCTGGCTCTTCATTTTTATGGTGATTTTCTTCTGGGAGGGGGGGAAAGGGCTGCCTTTTTTTTTTCCTTGGAGGGGCTTTGGAGGACTTTTTCTTCTTTATCCATTTGGGTGCCTTAAAAAAAGATTTTGTTTCACACAAAGATAAACTGTTTTTCCTCCTCTAGTTTACAGCTGAAGAAATGCTCTATCCCCTATGCTGCTTTCTTTCAGTTTGACAAAAAGGATTTCCTGAAATATGACATATTATCTCATATGGAAAGTAGTCTGATCGTTTTCCAGACTGAGCTAAATGGTTGCAAAGAAGTAGAAGGGAATGGGGAGAAAGCTCACAGACCTGAAAAAAAGTTTACTTTTTTGACTGAAGTTAAATCTGCATTTTTCTACAGGGCTGCCTTGAGCATAACCATCATAAAGAGCTTAAATCATGTTGTAGCTTATGGGTATTTCTGTACTGTTGTCAGAAGAAAGGTAACCCTGATGTCATGAAATGCCAGTAAGACTATGCCCAACAAAATGTAGATAAGCTAAAAGCAATGTAACCTTTAAAAAAAATAAGGCTGCTATTTAGCTACTGCATTTACTAGGTATCCAGCACCCCAGGCTAGAAAAGTGGATCATATAAGTGTCTAACCTTTAGTGAAAATGTGTTTGTACGTGAAGTATCCAAGCTTCAGGATCTGTGGCTTCCTAACCAAACTCATCTGCTGGGGTGGAACAACGGCAGAATAAATCACAGGAAGGAAAATAAGAGGTTATGGCTAGAGAATGTGAGACACAGACCAACCATCTATGCAGAGGGGAGGGAGAGTGATTCAGTCCCTGCCAAATGAGAATGGGAGACATGCAAGGGGCTGATACAAACCATGACAGTAAGAAATGTAAGAGAAAAACCTTATACTGATTCAGACCTAGTCAGGTACCATGGGTGTTTTAAACAGCCTGTGATTCCACATCCCTCTTTCTATACTTACACAGCTGCAAGGATAAGATTGTAGGTTAAATAAATACAATTTTAAATGACAACATTTAGCTCTCTAATTACCTGCTGGTCCCTGTAACTTATTGGACCTGCAAATCTATCTCCAGGAAGGTGGGAACAATTCAATTACTCCTCAAACAAAGGCAAACTTGGCAAGCACAGATCTGTAGCCACAGGTACTGCAAGCGTTCTCAAGCATACTATATGAGGTAGTTTCATTGAGGTAAAACCCTGACTTGGGCTTCCTGGTTGGATTCTCAGCTGGGATTACAATGTACTACTCTGCTTCATATTCACACACAGAATGTATCCTTCCTTCAGTTTTTAAAAAACAACCTTTTAACCACAATATCATGTGAGATATTGCATGCTTGTTTCACTTGAATATTTATGCGCACTATTTTTCTGAGTCTGAGCAGAAGGCAATAGCTCAGTTAGTACAGCCTGATGAGAGATCCATAAATTATGTTAAGTATTCTTTTTGTTTTCCAGACAATTGTGTGACTTTGTTTTTTCTTTAGCAGGAGAACACACTATTCTAGTAAACAATATTAATGATGGACTCATTCCTGCTCTTCAGTAGCAAGAGATAATCCCCCTAAGACAAGGTAAGATAAATAAGAAAGACATGCAACTATCCTAAAGTGAGGCTGTGATTAGCTATGGCAAGTCAATCGTCTTTGGGCTTTAATGTGTTTCTTTACAGGACTGAAGAGCTGGAAATATGGAAATAGAAAGCCTCTGTAGCACAGTGGGATGTAGGAGTTGGCTGTTGGGCAGCTCATTTAGTGCCTTGAGCAGCTTTCCAGAATTTCTTTTGCCAGCACACTGAGGATTTTATAGGGGAAAGGAAGCTAACTCCCACAGTGGCATGTAGAGGTGTGGAGCAGCGTTACGCATGATTAACTGCATTATATAGTACTTTCCTGAGGTGATAATCCTCACACTATGCATGTACATAAATAGGCATTTGTTTTTAGTGCAGCCTCCTTCTCAGAAAAATATTTGGAACCTCCTTTCAAATAATTTTCTTATAGAAATTTCTTTTCTTTTGATATAACAATGAATGTTCATGCAAATACAATGCAAACAAAACAGGGAAATCTCTCCAGGATCAGAGTTGCTCAGTACCCAGCCTAGAAGACCAGTTACATTTATACCAACATATCTCTAAGCAGAAGAATAGCACCCAGCAATGCACATAACATACAATAACCATAAACCGCAGATTACCACCTCGTATACCCTCTTTGTTGACTACGTACACATTGGTGGCTCTCCCAAAATAGCCTGAAGTAACCTGACACACAGATTAGGAACCCAGTGTCTCCATTATTAATGGCCATTTCAGATGCACAGTCTACAAGGTTTGTCCTTCTGTTTGCCACTGTAATAATATGCTCAATTGATTTGAAAAACAGTAGACCTTCCATCTTAAGTGTTCACAGAACTTGAGACAACAGTTTGCAAAAACTTCATGGCCACTGGGCCTACAACAATCAGGTTTTTACAAGTTTTAATAACAAAGTGTCTTTGCTATTAATTGGTTCTTATATATTCTCCTCACAGAACTTCAGCTACTTTTGGCAGCTGACCAGCTGATGGTGGTTGGAGACTTTTTCTATAATGCATGAAGAGAAATATAGACTTCATCGTGAACACACAGAGCCCTGTGGAGGTGCTAAGGCAGACACAGGTAAAGCTGTTGCATCCATGCTGCCGCAAGGCATGAGCCCAGAATCCCCGAGGTGGGGCTGCCTCTTGAGACCCCCTCCTTCCCTGCCCATCATTTCAAAGCCTGTCCATGACAGGTGCCAGCTGTGCTCCTTGGCACTGGGGATGGGAAATTGTCACCAGAGCAGCCAGGATGGAGCACTCATTTCCACCTTGTGGCAGGGTAATGCCAGCTGCCCCTAGACATAGCCTCTCCTTCCAGTCTGCCCAGTGTCTAGCTCTAACTGGTTACAGTGTATTTTCCAGATTGGGTCACAGCAGGAGACATTACACTTTGTCCTTGTGCATTCCCACAACAGATAAACTAAAAGTGGATTTGTATTTTTTAGCTCTTTCAAATGCTATTTAGAGTTACCAGGTACCATAGAGGTCTGTTGTGGTATCTGAACTGTGCTGTAGGTCTTGTGCAGTGACAATATTGGAGTGGGCCATGAAGCTTCAGTGAAGACAGTGAAAGCAAGATGTGTGTTTGCTTGAGAAAAGGTCAGATGAGTAAATGACATCACATCACAGCTCAGCTAGGATGACTGTCTAGTGTTACCATGACAGAGGACCTTCTGTTCCTTGATCCCAATGAAGAGCACCTGCCAGTGTCATTGGAAATTTGGTACTGTCATGGAAGTGTCAACGATGCAGCAAAACCTGCCATCTGAAGGAAACTGAAGGAGAAGAGGAACACGGGTGTTTCTCTGCATAAACAGATGCAACACAGGACACTTGCGATTTGCACACAGAGCAACTCACCCCACCATGCCGGTTGCTCCCTGACCCAGTGTGGGTCTGATCCCTGGTGGTGAAGCAAGAGTCCTCCTCTCACTGGTGGTGGCTGCCAGCACCTGCGATGTGGCTACAACAGCAAACTGGTGAATCTGACATCAGGGAATGGCAGTGATTGATCAGTGTTTGTGCTTGGTATGCTTACAGCCGTGCCAAGCCAGCTGTTTTCTGCCCATCTTTGATATTTGCTCTCTCCAGCTCATTAGCTGATGGTCAACATGAACCACAGTAGTACAGGGCACGGCTCCATGTGATGGCTGCACTGTTCTCATGCCTCAGCTGCTGCAGGTGTGGAAAAGGGCTGTTACTCCCCTCTCTCCCTTGTTACCACCTCTGCCCACCATGGAGTCATTCTGCCCCTCCTTGACTCCCAGGGGACTGGGAAGGACTGGGAGAGCACAGCCAAGGCAGCCAGGGCAGAGGCATTCCTCACCCTGACCCCTGGAGGCCAGATAAGCTTAGCTATAACCTGAGACTTTACTCTAGGGACACCAGGAGCTGCACAAGCTTAAGTTACATGCAGATAAGCCAGAAGTCACATTAAATTGTGCATGAAATAAAAACTGACCCCAAGGTGGAGATGGCAGGATTGGGCGACTGACCAGCCTCACTGGGTCTCTTTAAGCGGCATCCTAATGCAACTACAATTTCCACAGCCTTCAGCTCCACAAGCCCTCCTTTGATGTGACTCAGTGATCTTTTCAGGCGGTTTATTCCACAACCTGATCTGCTTTAGCTCTGAGAAAGGTTTATACCTGACCTGAATCTCTGCTTCTTTACACAGAGCTGATGAGCCTTCATTTTATCCCTCACAGTTTTCGGTAAGTGAAACTGTTTTTCTCTAGCTGCTTTTCACATTTCAAATGTTTGCACAGCATTATTATCTTCCTATGGATTTTGTTTTTTTTATTGAAGTGGTATGAGAGAGGAGAAGAGAGGACATACCAAGAGAGGGATAGATAGAGACCTCCATACTAAGTTAAGGGAGAAACAGAGCATGTTGCACTATGCATATTATGTGTATAGGTCTGTGTCAAGGTAAATACATGTATGAGGATATCTATGTTTATATTCACAACAAAATACACTAATGTAAATAAACACAAAATATTTTTCATCATAAAAATACTTCATTAATTTTGACGCTACACAAAAATGCTTCCCTCTTAAAAAAAAAAAAAAAAAAATCTGAATAGTTTTTAAATCCATCCAACCTTCAAGCATAGCAAAGTCTCCATGAGAGAGGAGCTAGGAAGAATTTTATTCCCTTACATGCCACTTACTGAGCTTTGTGAATCTTCTTTCAAAGCAGCTGGTCCTAGAGCAGAATACCAGCACAGATGCCTCTGCAGCCTGAACCATTATGGCAAACTATGTCTCTCCACTTATAATCTAATTTATACATCCTCAAGAATACAACTATTATCTGAATGCACAGTAAAGGAGTCACACAGCATAGCAGCATGGGCTAATGCATGAGCAGAAGGCCTGTAATCTCCATTGTCCATTTGTGGTAACTTCTCCAGCTCATCATGTGCTACCTCAGCCTGTAATGCTGGATGTCTGCCGAGAAAGGCACCCTACCAGCCACCAGCTGCCCAGTGCTTCCCACAAGTGTGGGATAAGTGATGACAGCTTTGGCTGCTGCTCACATCCTGATCAAACAGAGGTAGTGAATGGCACAGTCCTGGACTTTATTCATCCAGACCCTGCGTCTCTGCCCAACACAGAGGACTTGCACCCAAACTCTTCACAAAGGGTGAACAAAGCTCAGATCCACACCTGAAAGTGTGTGCTCAGGCACACACCAAGCACTTGCTGTGCTGCTGTCTTGGGCTTGTGCAGGCTGCAAGCGTTGTGGTGGCCAGGCAGGTCTTTGGATTGAGGATACCCAAAACATCCTACACCCCGCTTTGGGACCAACAGCTCACCACCAATTGCCTTCCCACCCCCTTGCAGAGCTTACCACCAGAGCCCTTTTCCCAAGCAATTCATGTCCATGTTCTTAGCTGAGCTTCTCAGGTTTTGCACTGAAAAAAGGTCACCATCACACCATTCTCTGCAGAATAAAGGCTCAGTGGTTTCCATTCTATGAAGCCTGAAACACATTTCAGATCTTTAAAACTGCTGCAAAGCCAGCAATCCTCCCTGTGACTTAATTTTCAAAGGCACTGACTTAATCCCCAGAAGGCAGTGGTAATGCTGGCTGTAATCAAGAGGGCTGTGCCTAAGAAGAATAATAATTACCCTCCAACTAATTTTTACTGCCTGGGTACATGAGAGCAAAACACCCTGCTGAGAGCAAGCGGATAGAAATGCCCCCTGGTATGAGCGGGTCTGCCCTAGTGGAATAGATCCATGACTGCTTCCCACCAGCTTTACATCAGTGTAAATGTACTGGAAAAAAAAGCTAGTCTCTTTGGTCTCAATAAGTTTAATTTACCTGTACCTCCATCAGCTAGTTACTGGTTCAACACTATGATGCTAACTAGTTTTCTTCAACGCTAAATGGCAAAAATGATCAGAGGGGAAACCTAGGGAGAAAGTAATGATTTCCAGCTCCTGAGAGTCCCCATTCTGAGGGAATAATTTGCAATGTTTGGAGATGTGGCAGGGAAACAGGTGAGAGATGGCATTTCCAATCATCAGCTTCTGTAAAGCAAACTGAGTGCAGCCTGCCTGTTAAAACCTGGTTGGGACTGAATTATGCAGAGAAGAAAGGGGGACCATATCATTTGCACAGCATGCCATATATTTTCTCTCTCTCTGTTCCCCTTCTATCTCAGCAGCCTCCTCTAGCAAAATATTGAAATACAATCCTTTCTTCTGAGAACATAGTGAATAATTGTATTCTAGACAAATTAAATCCCAGGAAAGACACTGATCTTAATGACATAGTAGCTGGTTGAACAAAGTCCCAATTAACTTTCTGGACCAATAAATAAGTTTGCTATTAAAATTTTCATCAAAAGATGCTGGTAGAGAGAGGTAGACCTTTTATAGCAATCATTGCATGAGAGCATTCCCTTAAAAACATGCTTTGCAATAACCAGGTCAGATCTGGCTGGTCAGAGCTTGCACATCACTACAACTGCCCCTGTGTTTGCATTTTGGCAAGATAAAGCTGCTGCCAGAGCATGGACCAGCCAGCAGTGGGTGTGCAGAGCAGACAGCTGGTCTGCCATATCCATCTCCTCTCCCATGGCAAATATCAAATAAGGGAAAACTGGGAAACAGAATTGAGTGACAAATCTATTCCTGTTTGCCTTCTGTGGAGCTTGGTACCTCTGTCTCCCCTCTGTTAGTCGCTTGTCTGTATTTATTTACTTTTTGTGCCTTCTGTTCCCTCCTCAAACCAAGAAGAAAAGTGAACTTTCAGGACTGAGCTGACACTGGACTTAATTTATGACTTGTTTTCTCCATTACAAGTGTATCTGCATTAGTGCTGCTTTAATAATGGTTCTCCATTATATATTTGTGTTAATTATTGTTTTCCTTTAAATTTTAAATTAATCTATATTAAATACATCTTTAAAGAAAAAAGCCCTGCTTTTCCTAAGGTTGACAGATTCCTCCGTGATTTTGTCATCTTACCTGTATTTTTATTCCTGTGACTTGTTCAATAATAAAAATTGTCAGGACTGAAGAAAGAGTTTGATCACTTCAGGGATGGTTTCAGTATTGTTAAGAGAGCTGCTGAGAAACAAACAAATTTATATTTGATATGATCCCATGTTAACAGAGGTTGACCTTATCTGAGGGCAGCCTTAAAAGGAAAGTCTGTTCAGTCCCAGGCTTGAGAGTAAACAGACAAGTGGTCCTTATGTAAGTAGTAATAAGTGTTTACAACATTGCTCAGATATCTTCATTGTTCTTAGCCATACTTTTGCAACACTTTTGTTTGTTTAATTTCCTTTCTCTACTGTAATCTTAATGTAGTCATAATGGATTTGATTATATGTTGTTGCTCTTTCTTGGCTTATTACAAACTGCTGGCAAACACTCTAGAGCTCAAATGTGCTCCTGCAAAATCAGCTGTTTAATAACGCCAAACAACAAACATGTTCTTGGTGAAGAATCTGAAAACCGAACAAAGGGGCACATCCCTGCAGTATGCAAAATGAAGTTAGCAGCATGACTGACAGATGAAGAAAAAGGGCAGCAGTAGAAAAGACTGCTTTCTGAAGTTTACACAAAATACTTTTTTCTACAAAGCGTTTGTCACAAATGTAGCAGAAATGCTGTGGAATAATACATAGAATGTATGAAAGCTTTTTTGGGGATGACCTGGATATCTGATTTAAACCCCTCCTGTGAATAACACCCAAACTTACAGCAGTACAAAACCTCGCAGCCTGTCTCTGCTCTTCTCCTTGGAGGCAACAAGCTTAACAGAAGACCTTCAGTCAGGTCTTTGAATCCTTCTGTTCCTACTTCAGTATCACATCAAACAAGCTGCTTTGCCTCAGGAGTAAGGAGTCTTTCTGTACACGTGTGTGTATGTATATGTTATTTTTGTTTCCATCTCAGGGTCAGTCTACTTTAGAAGGCTCCATCACTCAGTTGTTAAGCAAGAGTCTTGACATTTTTTGGTGTATCAGCACTCACAAAATGTCGCTATATTCTACTGCAGATCTGGTCTGACATGCTCACTATCCCAAA
>VXBW01007863.1:898746-935883 GCA_013400375.1 Thinocorus orbignyianus
CCCAGGGGCTGAAGTTTCCTCCCCCCCCCCCCCGGTGAGTGGTTTCATCATGGGATCGGAGGCCAACCTGGAATTGGGTTTACAGAATCCCTCTGTTTAGATAGTTTAGTTTTGTACTAAGTACTTAAAAAGAAAGAGCAAGTCACAGAATATCTCTGTAGCCTTCTCATCCAAAGACTTTTGAAGGACCAGGGTCCCAGGGGTGTTTAACTGTCAATACCAAGTACAGCAGAGTGAAAGGGGAAGCTGAGTGCCCTCGACTCTTGCCAGAGACAAGCCAGGCAGATAGAAGCCTGTTTGTGAGCCAGCGGGTAAGAAGATGCCAGCACTGGGATCTGTAGCAGCTTTGTGAACAACCCAGCTCTTCATTTCCTTTGCATCTTTTCCAGGCATCCATAACAAGTTTCATTTGGGGCCAGACACAGTACCATGTTGAATCCTTCCTTCTCCTTTTCCTTTTCCTTTCTAATAGCAAAAGAAAAATAATGCATTTATTTATTTGTCTCACTGCTGAAACAACTTTAACACCTCCATCACATTCATCTGCTGTCCCTTGTCTCATGCTTGCTTGTAAGCTCTTTGGACCACAGAGAGTTTCTCTCTGCAGTGTTCCTGATTACCACAGTAATAAGAGAAGAAAATAGTAATTATAATCTGCCGGGGTTTGTTTGCAATAGTAAATAGGCGCTGAATGTTTCCTCAAGTGAACAAAACTGCCATGTCTAGCTTTTAACATTCTTTGATTTGAACTAATCACTCATAGAGTCATTTTATGTGTATACATGTGATTTAGACTGGCATCCCTGTGGAGGACATCTTGCAAGCACAGGCTGAAGTTCATTTGGTCAAATACAAGTGTGTGTACTCCCAGTGCTGAACTGGGCCTTTGGGAGCAAGTGATGGCTGCCCAGTCACAGCTGGGTGACTGTACTGATTAAACTGAGCGGTATTAATACTAACTGTTCTCTTAATCTGCTCTCATTCATACTGAGTCTGAGCAATGATCTGGACTACATGAATTCACTCCCTGGAGCAGAGAGCCTCCTGCTAAAAGGACTGGGGCTATAAGGCCAGAGAAGGATTTCTTCAGCCCTACCTGCTGGACCCAGACAATGCATAATTGTGCATGGAAAAAAACCTCAGCACATTGATTTTACAGACATTGATGTGTTTTCCAGACAAATCCATGCAACCACTGAGTTTTGCCCAACACTAGTCTTGACATTGTGGTGACTGTAAGTAGCACAATGTGTAAATATTAAAAAGTCACCTCACAGCAGGCAGAACTATGTGCAAAGCAACTGGCCATAAGTAAGACAGACATGTAGAAGGTCAAAATGCCCAGAAGGTTTCTTACTATTTAAAATACTTTTGGAATAGAGGTCAGACATACAGTCATTCTGAAAAGAAAATTGTCCAGGCCCCAAGGTGTGAGCACACTAGTCACTTCTGTATAATGCTGGCACAAACAAATACCAGCGTGCCTCTATAAACCTCAGTATATCTCTAACACCTATAAATGGCAAATATACCATGACCAACTTTATTCTGCAGCATTTGCAATACCTGATGTCTTTGTTACCACCACCACCTGGTATTTTCTTATCAAGGCTGTCTCTGAAATCTGCAGAAGCTATGTTTACCTGCTCACTCAGGAGATCTGGCTGCATGGTATGGGGCAATGCTTCCTCTACAAAATGCTGCATTAGGTTCCAGTTTTCTCCCTGGTGAAGTTCAGACTGTTTTGGCCTGCTGTGCCAGATAGGACACCAGCTCTTGTTTGTCACCAGAGGAGTTCAAAACACACAACTTCTCTTAACTGGGCTCTTACAAGAACAAGCATTGGAAAACGAACAAAAGGACCTTTTCTTCTTGCAGAGGTGCTGGAGGCCCACTTGAATTGGAGAGCTTACCTTTGGAGGTGTGACCATCTAGAGAGTGTGTTCCATCCTCTCTATGCATGCACAGTCTTGTTCTTCACACGATCAAGGGTAGATAAAGACCAGATGACCCACTTGGCTGATTTCTGTCTGGGTGAGACCAGAGAGGTTATGGTCCTTCAGCCTACACGGGGTATAATTTTACTCATTGACACTCAATGGAAAAACTGATGCTTGTTTCAATGATATTGGTACTCCTCACTATGTTTTCACTATGTTTTCCTAGAGTCACAACCAAGAAATTGTACATGGAGCTCTATGAATATACAGCAATGCCTACAAAAATACAGTACTCAAAAACTGAAGAGCTTCTGTCTCAGAAATTTTTGTGCAAATCTTTCCTATTCTATTCTTTTCAGTAACTGTCATCTGATCAAAAATACAGCTTCACAGACCAAAATGTATAGCACTGAAAGAAGCCAGCATATGCTATTTTAGTGAGTGTATTATCTAAAGTAGGCCTTCCATCTGTGTCAGACCTAATTATTACATCATCTTTATGTAGCTTGATTTACAATGAGTGAATTAAATGCTTATGTGAGTGCTTCATACAATGTGAAACACAGCTGTGACATTTTTTAGAGCTAGAACAGGGCAAAATGTACTAGACATACTGAATTTCATTTTTCTATTGTGTTTACAAAAATTTTCCTTTGTAGCAAATATTTTTCCCACTCCCTCAGTAATACACAATTGTATTTTGGAGAATCATACAGCATCCACTTGGATTGCAATAAAATACTGAATATTTTTATCCGTCAAAGAAGACTGTGAGTTTTGTGATCAAAACAACAGTCTCTATTAAAAGCATTCAGCTGGTTCTTCCTAACCTAGCTGTTGCCAAACAAAGGCAGATTAAGATTAATTGCAGTAATTAAACAAAGGGACAGGATACAGCATTAGTAGCAGCAATGTATCACATTCGTTGTTCCCAGATACTTTATTCAACAGAAAAACAGACATTCACATGAGCTGCAGTCTACGTTATGCACATTTTCTATATGGCGTAACTCTTCAGCAGGAACTCAGGTACAAGGTATGTGCACGTATAGTTTGCCATAGTATATCTCTCTTTAAAAATCCCCTTTTCTGGCAAAAGCAAGACAGATTTAGAACGTATTTCTTGATTAGATTATAACTCTCTAAAATAGTTTCAAACGAGCAATTTTTTTAACTACCCATTTTTGTCTTGGGTTTTAAAATGCATCTGACAAGTTGTAGTGAAAGGAGAGGTAGAATATAGATCAGGGTCTAGCAAAATCTCCTGTTTCAAACAGAATAAGAAATAAATACAATTTTCTTCTCACTTTTCCCCTATTCAATTTTTTTTACTTGCTTTTGGTTTGGGGTTGGGTTTCAGTTTTGCTTCTTGTTTGTGTGTTTGCTTTAAAAGGGCATGCACCCTGCCTGAAGCCAGTTTTGGTCATGTTATGGGTTCAGGTTACAATGTCACCAGGCTCACAGCAGGACTCTACGAATTAACTGCATTTCATTTAAAAGACTTGACTGTATACACATTCAGAAAGCCAAGATATTTACTGTTGTTTCCTCAAGATGGAAAATAAGAGGTGGCTAGAATTAAAAACCATGCTCTATTTTAGGATAGTCCAAGGCACATAAATTGTCTTTGGCTAATAGTGTATGTGCTCAGTATAAGTCCTATGCACCTCTAAATCTCCTGCTCTCCTGGGACTCTTCTTCCCACCTCTCTTTTCCCCATGCAGCTGGCTACAAAAGCAGTCTCTGCTTAGCAAGACACGACCACACATTACTTCAACTGGGAAAAAAAAAAACAAAACAAACAAAAAAAAAAAAAAAAAACAACAAAAAAAACCCAACCCACATAATTCGTCTTATGCCTACTGCAGTGTGGCACAGACACACCCTGTTTTGCCAACATTGGCTTAGTAATTTGTCATTAGAAGAGAAATAAACAGGTTAAGAAATCAATAAGCGTTTTTGCAGGCAGAAGGGTAGCAGAAAATAAACAGAACTGTATTCTAGGAAGCAAATGCATTTTCCTCAGTTAAGCTTTGAACTGGAGAGTGAACCTGATGCTGGGAAGAAAACATTAAACATATATGTGGAAGGGGAATATGTCTCTTGAAAGTAATTTCCCATGAATTCCTGCTCTGACATCTTTTGATTGAGCTATTTCTAGAGCTAACCCTCTGCTTGTAAATGCTGATGCTAATCTCATTTCAGAAATGTTTCATCCTGGCAAGGCATTAATAAACACTGTACCAGAAAACGCCTGGAGTCCAGCCACGTACAAGGCCTCGCTGTATTAGATCAATCAACAGTGGAGGTAGGTGACGATCAGGAAAGGGATGTTCAAATGCCTTGGTGGCTCCTCAGACACATTTTGAGTCAGTCAAGCCCTCATCTGGCTTTCCATAAACATTAGCACAAGGAAAATTTAGCTTGTGTTCATGCTCCCTGAAAACAAAAGCTAGTTTGCAGGCTGACGTTTGTTTGACAAGAAAAGAAAATCTGATTTGGTTGAGAGAACAGGCCCCCTGTAACAGCAAAGTCATTGGGTAGGACAGCGCAAGGAAAGCAAGGGGTCACACTCCTGGGCTACAAATCACAGGACTAGCCGTTACAAACTATTCACTAATCACTTACAGAAAGGGAGTCAGCTGTATAGGCTAAAAGTGGTTTGTAATTACAGATTTTAAGTGTCCTTAACTGAGTTGGATTATCAGGAACCAAGGCCTTTAAGAAGCCACACTTTTCAGTCACTTTTGAAGGCCATAACTTATATGTCACAGCCTCTTAAATAAATGAGCAAATTCCAGGAAATCATCACTTATTGCAATGAATTGTTATTATTAGTTGTGGTGGTGCTGTTAAGATAAAGATTAGCTGCCTGGACTAAACAACCAGAGATAGGTTTCCCATTGTAGGAAACTTTGTACAATAGCAAAATTTGTTGTACAAAAAAGCCAAATTCATCTCTAAGTAGCTTCTAATCTCAATAATGTGTTAACAGGAGAGAGAGAGAAATGTTAGTTTTTCTTATTCAGTGCATAGTCATCAATGAACTTTCACCACTTATCTGCGACTAAAGGCTTTCTCGCCCTTTATGCCAGATGAAGAATATTAATAGCAAGCAGTATCACTGGAGAGAAGTGGTGAGCGGGTCTTTGGTACAGCCTGTTGTTGATAAGAGTCTGATCCCCTGTCCAGCTGAAGAGCAAGACTACAGCTGCCAAACAAAGCGCTTTTGTTTGATCTTGTTGCTGCAGCCATGTAGGAAAAGGTGCCAAGTATGATTTTGAAGTAACCTTTTAATAGCAGATAGCTAAAATGAGAGTTGCTCTGAGTGGAAACACAACACACACTGGGGAGACAGTTTGCCTGGTGTGGGTGGAAAGGCTTACCCTTTATACAAGATCATGCACACAGCATTACATAATTGAATAAAACCTTGCATGCTTTTTTGGCTCAGGAGTCATCTGAATTATAGCCTAATCATTTGTACATGACATCCTGCAGCCCTTATTAACGAAACAAAAAAAGTTTTGAATTGTACAAAGATATTAAAAATTCCAAGCAGAATCTGGAAGGAACCATATCTGTCTGATTTTTTTTAGCTTTTCCTTAGAGTCTAACAACTAGCAAGATGTTTATAGCCATATATTTAGAGGTAAAGTATTAACAATGCAGACAGTAATATCATTATTCTGCTTCATTCCAGTAAGAAGAGAAATGTACTGGAGGATAAAAGTCAGCAACTCATTACACAAGTCACCATCTAGTGGTACGTAAGAACACGTACTGCTGCTCTTTCAGTTTAGAAGTTAAACAAAAATGTGGTTTTAGGGACTTAACATATTCAGTGTCACTCACAATGAACTTGTGAATATATATGGTACACATGTGAATATATATATAATGCATGTCTTCTGTATTTTATATGCATATATTAACAGTTTAGTATAGAGAGATCATTTAAGCAAATTTGGTGTTCCTCTAAGTTCAAATACAGTTTTATTTCATATATTTAAAATGATGGAGCACACCTTGTAGGCTGCCTGGTTTTTAGCCTTTTTGTCCTGTCTATATGCATACATATGTATTGCCTTTTCTTACAGGCATCTATAGCTATATATACATCTGTACCTGGTGCTCCACTGAATACCATTCAAGGTGTCTGTATTTCTAACTAGCCAGCTGAGTTGCAGAAAGAAACTTGTGGTTAACTAGCACTACTCTGTAACTGCTGGAACAAGTGACATCTCCCCCACTGCAGCTATCTGTTCAGAGGGAAAGCTATTAGGAGTGACAGAGAAGCTCACTCTTGCTCATTATATTCCAAGCCCTTACAGATGAGGCAATTTTTCACTCTTCTCAGTTGTGATAAAAACTGAGTACAAATACAGCATTATACTCTATTCAGCCTGTATCTAAAAATGTTCTGAATTTATTTATCCCTGAAGAAAAGCTGTACGCAAGCCAGCGTTTTCCCCACTCCAGTCTACCTTTCCTATTTGCATTTGTATTTAGCATTTTCACTCAGGGCCAAATCTTTGAGACCTTATTTGACCCAGTCTTTCTTCCAGTATTAGTCACCATACAAGATTTGTTTAACAAAGAACTAAATTAAAAGTTCACATTGAGGATGTGCACTAGAACTTCCCGATTTAAAAAAAAACAAACAAACAAACAAAAAAAAAACAACAAAACAACACATGGCAAACAAGATATGACATAAGATTACAAAGGTGCACTGATGGCAAGACATTTCTGCTTCTGGGCCTCCAAAACACCAGAGGATATATGGGGTAGAGCTGGAGGCAGAGAAATGAGATAGGCATGGTGAGAGTAGGGCTGGTCTGCAAATAAACAGCTATGATTAGTACTTGGCCGTGTGCAGCATTTGTTGCTGGGACTCCTATGGAAAGAGCAGTATCATCTGTCACAGAGTTTAATACAAGGTGCTAATAAAGGCTGGCTTACCCTTTTCACCACAAGGTTGGTAACAACAAGAGCTTGACCTCTTCACACTACTCTGCCATCTAGTTTTGGGAAATATTTATTATGGACACCTCTGAAGTTAAGGCACTATGAGTGGAAGATCTTTCCGTGGGTCAGCACTGCAGTGATTGAGCCAGACTTCATAATAGCCAAGAGCACACAGGAATGCAATGAAACTATCTGATAAAATGCCTGGTAAGCTTTGGGGATGAATCTTTAGAAAACATAGTCTGCAAAGCAGAGACTCTTAAATATTTTCACTGGCTTTCAGTTCCTGCCTCCTTGAACCTGGAAGAAGGGAAAAAAAGAGTACTCTCTATGTGGACTCACATATTGGATTTGGTTCCCTCAGTGGCAAGGTACGCATCAGCTTAGGCACAGGACCTGCCCATACTATTTATACTGATTGAAATTCGAATACAATATTTTACCTTAATTTCCTCCATTTAGCTACTGCATTTTAGTTCACATTTATTCTACCTTAAGAGCAGGCGTAGAGGTGGTTACTGCTGTTTAGCTCAAAAGAGCTAACTTCTTAGATCTTACTTGTCTGCTGGAATCTTTAAAGTCTGCCTGTGTGGTCTTCTGTGGGGTCTGGGAAGGGGAAGAATGCTGAAGGAAGTGTCTCAGACTCACTAATATCCCTGCCTCAAATATCCTGAGAGCCCTGACACCAGTGGGAGGAATGCAGATTCATACTTCCCTAGATTATGTATGACCCTTAAAAATTCAATTCCGTTCTCTCCTGAATTAATTTCCTGGCTTCCTCTATTATTTTCTTTTTTAAAGGCATGCAACCTTACAAGTGGCCCTAAGGCACCTCTTGCCTGGCCTCTCTTTTCTACCTGTGCTCTTAAAAAATTGCTTTTTGCAGATAGGGTCTAAAAGGCAAGATAGAGTGCTTAAAGTTGAGACTCCGTAACACAAGCACAGAAGAAATAGAAACAGAAACATTTTAGAAGGAAAAGCACCACAAAGGACTCTAAGAGAACAAGGAGGACTTAAAAAATGCTGAGAATTCACGGTGGTTACTGGAAGAAAACTGGAGAAATGAGTAGCAAGAATAAGCAGTCAGATCTGCAGGTTGTGCAAATAGCATTGCTGGGGTAAAGTTAGGGGCACTATGCTGATTTTCACCAACAGGGACTGAGGACTGCTGCTGGGGAGGAACGTGCAACAGCCCTGCAATGCACAGGTATTACTTTCTGCGGAGAATATTGTTTCAGTCCCTCCCACGGTTTGTCAGTGACTGCTCCCTGGTGAGAATATGAAGAAGATGTCAGGTCTATTAACCTTAACAAATGTAAATATGAACCCAAAATGTGGAAAAAATGCTTGGATCTGAAATGAATTTCATTCTAACAGACTGCTGAGTTAAACAGTCACACAGCCAACACAAGAACAGCAGCCATCGAGAAAGAAAATTGTTGACCTCATTCTTTTGGGGTTGTCCTTCCTGCCTCTTTCTTGGCTGGGTGACACCTCACGTAAACAGCTGCATTGAAGGAGGTCAGAGCCACTTCTGTGATTTATCCCAACTAATTTACCTTGTGAATACAGGCCTTTATTCTCCAGTGAAGACTGTTCACAATTTTTCAATACATCTGCAAACAGATCTTACCTACCAGTTCCCTGATGAAACTGCTGCTAGGAATAAGCCATATGCTCAGCTCTTGAAGGATCTGACTGGAGCCAGGAGCTGTATTCCCTTATTTCTGTTCCCTGAAGGAATGGCATGTCCCATATCCCCTATGACACAGGGGAAGAGGAGTCCTTTTGCCTGTTACTGGTTATTCTTCAACATAGGGAACCGTATGGTATTAGACTAAGACCAATACTGAGAGACAGTCCAGATTGTGACTTAGTTTGGGGATGCAATCCGTAATGTCTACATTTCCCATGGGCACTCTTGCAATAAAAACAAGTAATTAGAATGAGGCTTAGCCCACGTTTCCATGGCTGGACCCATACAGGAGGGTCTAAGGGATCCTACTGGATTGGGGTTGGGATGCAAGGAGCTGTGTGAAGTAGCATTTCTCCTTGTGAAAAAGGTTTTCCATAATTGCTTCCTGTAAGCAGCATTACCCTGGAAGGTTTGGGATCGGGATAAAAACAATGCCTTCCAGCCAGAGGAACATGGAGTGGAAGCAGCCCACAAAAGTTTGTCTGCTGAGCCCTGTAAGTGCTATGGCTGTGGCTGAGAACTGGGAATCCAAACCTGGAGACAAGGGATGCTGAAAGGACAGAAGGGCAGAGGGAGAGACTCAAATTTTATCCTTCCCTTGGCCTGACCATCAGTTACCAGTGAAGGTGGTCTTCGGCCTGAAAGACCTCATTGAGGGCTCAAGGACTGGTATCATGCGTTCAGGTGCTGGCAAATACACTCTTTTCTCATACTGTGAGGCAGCAAGCAAAGACGGAGGATTCCCTTTCCATAACAACCAAGAGTATTGAGGTACTTGTCCAGACACAGGCTTTGAACTTCTGAGTAAGAAAAAAAAAAAAAAAAAAAAAAAAAAAAAAGGAGGGAATTGAGAAACAATAAGAGAGTTGCATTTGTATGGAAGAATATTTATGAATCATTTCTCTGCTACAGTGACACAAATATGTACAATGGGATAAAGGAAAAAAATAGGACTAGACATGACAGAAAAACTTTAAAGGATACATGGACATTAAGTTCCTCCAGCTTCATTTGCATTTGGATACAAAAACTGTTTTTACTGTTCTTCCACTAAAAGAACCCGTTTAAACTTTCTATAGACATTTGCTTTAGTTTCTGAGCTTTTTTCTGCTTTTTGGTTTCAAAGTCAGAGGTAAAATGGATAGCCCTTCATTTTATTAAACACAAAATGAATTACAAGAAAGTGGGACCTCTAGGAATAAAAACACTTCAGTCTGTATGTTCATGTAAGTGTAAAATGTACTGCAAGGCAGAGTGCTTCTCCAATTTCGCTACAGATTTGTAATAATAAAAAAATGGACTCTGAGGAGAAGTGAGCCATGAGCTGTGTGATTTGAACAGCTACATTAACACAATAAAAAGGTGCAAAGGTTCAAGATAGTTCTCTCTTAGTAGAAAAAAAATGCAGAACCCAGAAATGCATTAAAAGGCATTTGAAAAGTAAATTAAAAGATTGGATGACATACTTGATAAATGCAAATCTAGAACTGACTTCCATTTGAAAACAAATAAAAGTTCCTGGTCACAAGCGGAGCAAGGGAAAGGAGGCAGGAACAAACAAGCAGACGCAGAAAGGAAGGAAGAAGGGATCATATACATTGCAATGTCCAGTTATTGGTGCTTGGCTAGAATACAGTGTGGGAATGAATGGGAACCGATACCAAGATGATAATTTACAATACAGAGATACACAGAACATTCTGCTGGTGTTTGGTAGGAGGGAAAACTAATGCCTGAGTCATTCAGAAAGTGTTAACAGTCTGTTTATAATACCCACATCTCTCACACCACACTCCCTTGTAATCACACTCCCCTTGATGGGAAAGGAGAAGATTACATACATCCCTAGGGAAGAATGTACTCACATGAATCTGCAGGCAACATTCAAAGAGCAATCCACTCAGAACTTACCTAATTCAATAAGCAGTAGGGCATATAGTGCCAGTGAGCCACATCCCATATATAATAACGCTGGGGGAAAAAAAGGAGGGACATACTCATCACTGAACAAAACTTTGATAACAAAGTAAAGGAAAAGAGCTGGAATCTGGGGGAAAATACCAAACTAGTATCTCAACAAGTCCTTCTGGGCTGCATTCAGGTAACCAAAGCTATGTCTTAAGGATCTTGACTTTTGGCTTTGGGTGCAATTTTGAACAAATGTAAAGCATACGACTGTTGACAGACTTTGTTTAGGGGTGAGATGGTAAGAAACAGTGTTTCGCTTGCTTTGCACTTGAATCTATAATTTAGTCTAGGCTTGCTCAAAACTTGGCCATATTTTGAACTCAGCCCAAACTGGCAGTACAAGGCTTTGAACACTCTGCCTAGGCAGAGGTTCCCAACTCAAATCTTACAGAAAGAGGCAGGTTTTGCTTTTAAAAAGAACATGTTGCATCATTTTCATCTTATATTCCCTTTGTAGAACAATCCATTTGCACAGATAGCTCAAAGGGCATAACTAGGAACAGAACAGAATAAAACACCTTAAAAAATTCTTGTTTGTTTAATATCTAGCAGGAAATAAAACCCCAACAGTATGTCTCTAACTTCCATTTGAAAAGAACTTATCACAAAATGCCTATCCACCATGGAACAGAAAGTCTTTTTTAACATTCAGGTACAATGAGTCTTTAAGACTCAAACATATTTGTGAATATTTCTTGCTATTCACTCTACTTTGAGGAAAACTGCACCAAGCACGAGCTATAGTGCTTTCAATTTAAACTCAGTGCTAAATGATTATATTCTAGGCTGTCCATGTAGCTCAGCCTTGGAAAAAAAGAATGGTAGAATCAATAGAAATCTATGCTAATGACGAATCCATAACAGCTCAGAGCAGCTTCTATTCTTCCACTGACAGCATCAGTGTAATGGTAGTGCCAAGGAAATGACAAAGACTTGAACTTTTGCAAAATAATTATGACACTGACCCCTGTGTAACAAAAAACAGATTAAGGCCACATGATTTTAGAAGTATTAAGCAAAACCTCTCATTACAAAGGTTCTACACCCACAAAAAAAAAAGAGTAAAAATGGAAACCAGTATTATTGCTGGATTAAAACCTTTGCATAGATTTTGGAGATTTGTGAATCAGTCATTTGAGTCTTGCTATCCCCTACTATTTATTCTCTAGCAACATTTCCATAAACCAGCTTAAAGGTGAAGCCACATGACGTTCACGTTTTCGTATTTTGAGGAGACATCCAGCCACTGCCACCCCTGCTGCCTGGCTGGGAGGGTATGAAACACCACCACATGCCAGAAACTCTGCCAACATAGCTTCCCACACCGGACAGAGAAGCTGTGTCTATGCTGTCAGGACTGGAAAGTGGTATTTATCCCTCCATGAAGGTGGTGTTACCAAGTTTCCAAAGTGTGGTTAGTTCATGAGTTGAGCCCTGGAGATAAAGCACGTTTTGTTCTCTACGGACCACACTCTCCTACACATCAGCCACACATTTAGCACGCTTGTCAGAACTGTATGCCTTGAAAAATTAGGTAATTGGCCAGGAAAATGGGTATATGCAGATAGGCACCTGCCACATGTGCCTGCAAAAATGCCAGCACAACATTTTACAGTCTTACTTTTAATTTTCATCTCCAATCCCCAGCATCCCATACGGGAAGGTTTTCTTGTAATTAGATAGTACTCCAGCTGTTTTGAGGCTGCAGTTTTGTGCGTTTACTCTGGTTTATGCATATTGCATCTGAATTAATGTAAACTTAAGTTAATAGGGGATCTCATGTATAAAAAATCATAGAGAAGCTCATACATCCTCCTTACACCCTGGGAGTATAGTCTGTGGTTCCAAGAGGTGTTTATTTACATTCCACAGCCTGTTTTAGACATACCTGCTTGGGAGCTTTACTTCTCTTGGGCTTCATTATTCACTGTGGGCCTTACTGTTCCTCTTCCCTCTTTTAGCTTGTGAAAGAGAGCTGTGGCATCTTTCCTATTTTGTGTCTTGCCTGCAACATCTGTGACATATTTGGAGAGTTTGGGCCCAGAGGGGATCTGCAGCTCACCAGCTACTGCTCTTCAAACTGCCCTTGGAGTAACTTGTAGTTGGCAAAAAAGACCCATCTCCAGAGAATACGTCTGCTCTATAAGACACTGAAAGATGGAGAATCCATCACTTCTCCTGATAGTTTGTTTCAATCACTCCTACCAAAACAATGTGTGTCTTGTTTTTAGTTTGAATTTTCTGTCCTTTAGCTTCACATCCATGGTTCTTTCTGTGCCCTTCCTTGCTAGATTAGATAGAAAATACTCCCAGTATTTTCTCCCTGGGATGTGAGTATAGTTGTAACCGAGGAGTTTCTTTCCTTATGGATTCATTCTGTAGTGTAATAAATGTATGTTCAGCCTTTATTCAGTGCTATATGGGACACTGTTCCTTGGAGAGAAACAGGTTAGATAATTTCTAGCTTCTTTTATTCATACAATTAAGTATGTTTATTGCCCCAAAAATTGGGTAGATTGCTCCCAGGTTAACAGTCCTTCTGACTGCCTGTTAGAGATTCTCTGAGCTGTCACAGTGTGCTGCTACCTTGAACAGTATGGCAGTACTGCATCTCTCTATGAGTATTAATTAAAAGATATTAATGTTTCATAATGTAAAAGCATTCATAATTCCAGTCACTATCAAAGTGAAGTCTGAACTGCTGTTACCCACACTAGTGAACAGACCTTTGTTCAGAGAAGTTTAAATAGATGGTTACGTCCTGCAGGGCATTTTCAGTACTTACACTGAGAGGCATGCTCACTGTCATGGCCTAGTTTAAAATTATGTTGTCCAGGGTCTAGGGCACAGTTCTTCACTTTGGACATATAAAGATTTCAGAAATAGCAAATGGGTGGAAACATGCTTTCCCTGAAACCATCTATGTGACCCTGTTAGATTTCCCTGTAAAAGCCGTAAGACAGAGCAATTCTCATTTACTCGTCAAAGCCCTGCGGTGTAGCAGTCTGCATGGCCAGGACAAAGCTGAGGTTGCTGGGAATGCCAGTTGTTTCTCCATCACTAGAGCTCCTGGGACATTGGTCTATATCTGTTGAAATTTTTCTCTCAAATCAGCCCTCAGCCTCGCCAAGTGCCTGCAGGCAGGTCTAGCTCTGGAGGGCAAGGTTGACCTTCCTCTGGAAATGATGTCTGCAGGTGTTTTTTTAACCAGCTTCATTTGATTGTTCCTGCTTACAGCGCACGTTACTACTCACAGTTGCATCAAGAACATGAAGAGAGCAGAGAACTGAAAGTGAGGATATGGGAGCTGGTGGGAGTGTCTTTAAAAAATTATTTAAAAGATATGTTAAATAACATGCAGCTGTCTACAGTAAGTGCTTAGGTTTATTAGCTGTACCATACTTCATTTTTAACATCAGAAGAGCAAAAACACTGCAAGTTTATCCTAGCCAGAAAAAATGGTTGCATTCCTTATTATAAACAAAAACAACACAAAGTCATCCTAAGTAGCACTTAACATTGATATCTTTCTTAACTATGCTTGGGCTTTTGGAGGATATAACACTGTCCTCCTGAGTGCTAGATCTTAGATTTAAATGCTAAATTAGAGATTTACAAAACTAGTCCTAGTCCCAAGGACAAAAATCAAAACCAATAAGAAACATTTATGACAACACTGTTTTTCAGAGCATGTCATGGAGTTTTTCTTCAAATTTATGTTTGATGCCCTCATCTAAACAATTCTGTTGTCACAAAATTCAGTTTGTTTAAAATGGTAATTTTAATTTTTAATCCTTTTTCAATCAATCCATTAAAATGCTGAAGTGTGCAACTGAAACTAACCTTTAATTGTTGCCTTAAGAGAATCAATATTCAGCACTTTTTTTTTGTAAAATATCTGCTTTTGTTAACAGAAATAGTATATTGTTACCAGTGCTGAATTTGAGGTTGGATTGTTAAAAATAAACTTCACAGATCTGAAAGAACTGTGATAGGAAAGCAGAATGTTAGTCTGTTCCAGAATACAGGTTGTATACTGGCCACTGAAGCAATCACATGTTGTTTCCTACCCAGATAATTTGCATGCAGATTTTTATTAAGCTTCAGTCCTTCAGAAATGTTTGGTATTTCCTGTACATGCTTTGTAGGAAAAAAAAATAAATCTGTATTTTATCAAGTAAAGCATGCTATCATTATTCTAATTTTAAGAGATCATAAAATTTATCATTGTGAAAGAAGAGTAGAGAATGAAATATCAGTTACTCAAAATGCCTTTTCATCATACCCATGTTAGCCAAACAAGTAATTGTAGCCTAAAATGCAAAAGTAGGTTCTAATATAAGATCAACATTTTCAGACTTCTTCATTTGCAGTTTTGGAGATAATTACCTTGCAGTGAAACTCCTCAATATTTCTATGCTCTGAAGGATGACAAAATGAGAACTGCCTTATAATTCAAAAAAGCATTTTGCAAAGGGGGAAAAAGAATTTTTATTTCCATTACACACATTCAAGGCCACATCTCAAGCCATATACAGCTTCCCTTTTTGTATTATGCAGTATGTGGACTAGGAGATTACTTGGAATAATATTAATTTTCATACTATATTAATGTTTTATCCCCATAAATTAGTATTTGTGTGGTCTGTTGCAAATAATGTTTTTGTCAAAATTTGCACTACTTTATGGATAAACATTTTCTATATCTTCCAATATTCCTGATGCAATTTTATGTTGCCTTCAAAGTAAGCAAGTAGACAACAAACTAATGGGCTATCCACCTACCCATACAGTTGGGAACAACTATTGGAACATTTAAATATCTCTGTGTATTGGAATACCAGTGGCCTTTCTAATTAAAAAAAAAAAGGAGAAAATAAAAGAAAAAAGCTTTTGCACTTACCAATAACTATCAAGTGGACCTTGAAAACCATTATTCACATTGCCATCTCAATGAAGTGACCTGGCATTCTGCACTTTATTGGTTCTCAAGCAGTTACTTCATTCCTTTCTGCACACATATATTTTTGCAACAAAAAAGTTGTTATTTTAAACTATGCTACACTTCTATTTATTATGAACTTCACTTTTGTTCTGTATTACTTCCGATAGTCTATCATAAGCAATTGAGGTTCTTCGCATAAACTGCAATAAGATCTGTAACAATTATTGTTTTCTTTACTGATCCTGCAAAATTATTTTTCCATTTGTTCAAGAAATTGCAAAGCTCTTTCTGCTTAGGTAGTGTATTGTTATTTACTAAAGAAATTATTATTGCCATCACTGCCAAATTTTGATTCCTCTAAGGATGTACCTCAGCCAATGAAAAATGTTACTGTAGTTAAACTCAGACTTAATCTGCCCACTCTGTACTGAACCAGACATTAGATCCTGTAATCTACATAAACATTATTTAGTTGTAATAAATGTATGTGATAAAATGTTCTTTATTTACTGAGAGCTTGAATACATAGGCTAATCCTAGCACTTATTCTTCTAGGCAGACTTCCACTGTACTGAAAATACATCTCACACTTTCTTTTTTTTTGCATTTCAGTGAGGGTTCAAATTCTAGTCATATAAAATGTATAAAGAAATAAAGGATTCTGCAGTTTGAAAAGGCCTACACATGTAAAAATGATATTTTGATGGATATCACGCATCAGAACTATCTGGGGAGAAATGAAGTTTCATCAATGGTGAGTTTGACTTAGTAATTCAGAAGTCTTCCCATGTCAGAGCCCTCTGCTGTGCCTGGAGTAGAGTTTGCAGTGAGCCCTGCTATGATACCTGCCTAGAAACTTCCACAGTCTGCCTGAAGAATCTGTGTTCCATAGCTCTGTTATGTACACAGTAGGTACTAAAATTTAGCAACAAAATACACTAATGTCTCTTTGTGTCAAGTATTTCATTTTTACATAACTATTAATGGCATTTCCCAAAAGACAGTTGTTTTTTTCCTTCTTGCAAACTGATCCTCCTCAGGTTACACATAAAAGAAACAGAGAAAGTGATCACTTTCTTGTGCCATAGCTGTGATTATACTTCAAGGCAGTCTTGGGAGAACAAAACAAAATGCGCCCACATGCACAAGAAAAAAAAATATAAGCGTTGTGGACAGTTTTTGTTAAAAGAATAGATTTTTTTCAGGCTGAATTCTACAATGCAAGCAAGGCTTTACTGACAAGTTAATTCCTTAGTGTAGTTCTGCAAAGGTTTGATAGTCTGGCTTCAAGGCTTCAGTTTATACCCAAGCAGAAGGATGAAAAAGAAAAGAAAATTATCTTTTAATCTAAGGGAAGAGCCTTGGCAACACCATCTGGCACCACTTTTCTCTCTTTGTTCAAGATTTCCCTTTCCACATTCTGCTTGGCTCCTTACTCCAATAATAAGGGAGCTTTGATAATGGAAAGAACTTCATCAAAAATTACTCTAATAATTAACATCCTACCCCCATTCCCTTGCTTTCTGGAATTTAATTTAAAGTATCAAATTAAAAATACTTCCTTCCCCTCTCTGGGAATGTCCTGAATTCATAGGTTAGGCGTGTTCTTGAATTAGCACACTCTTTCTGCTTAAAACAGCCTTCCTGGAGGTTAGAACCATTCTAAGATAATGTCAAGACACAACATTTCCACAATGTTCATTAAAGTACGTATCATAAATTGTATTCACTGTATGCGTACCTTACCAAATGCATAACACTTCATTCTCCCTGAGCACTCTCTGGAGACAAGGTGCATTTGTTATGCAGATAACTGAGTGCTTTGTTAAAACTACCTTCCCTCTGTCTTTCACCTGTTTAAGAAGTTCATGCATCCTGGTGACCAAAACTGACACTAACATTCAGAAATATTTTTTTCCACAAAGGAGACGTGAAGTTCTGTGCGCCTTGGTTAAATAAGTCTGTTGCTCAGTTTTCATTGCTTTTTCTTTCTTTTGGGAGAAGAAATGTTTTTCTGCCATGCATAAGGAATTTATATTGGATACATTTTCTTCTCAGAGCTGAGATCTGCTTCCCTCAAGGGGATTTCCTCTGAGTAATTGTCTAACTAGTGGTCACTGAGCTGTAATTACTCCAGATGAAACCAATTGTCATCATTCCTTGCAGTGCAAACTGCACACATACACCAAAAACCATTCCCATTAGTCATATCTCCAGCACAACCTGCACGTTTTTTCTGCTGAAAACAGATATTGATTTGACACTGTGCTGAGATGGTATGATGTATAACGGATTGTACAATTCGGTACATTATTGGATTAGACTAATGCAGCCAAATTTTCAATCTAATTACCTCTGCTCAGCTGATGGAGAGTTGTACCCTGTGCAATTGTGTTGGCAATTGCCAATATCACTTTATGATAATCTACTTAAACCGAGAGAATCCTAGTGAAACAGGAACAGGCTGAGTTTCTTCCAGAACTTTTCTAATGTTTCTTATACTTTTAAAGGCACACTGTGTTTTTCTGAATTGGTAAATAAGCATCTGAATTCTACAAAGTCTACTCATGCAAAAATCCCAGATGAAAACAGCCAGTGTTTCCCTAATCTTCGAAAGAGCATTTTTATCACACTGGCTGTCAAACTGTGTCCCATGGATGCACTCTGGCATGGCTTGATCTTGGCAATATATGATTATAAATACTCGAATTGTGCAGCTGGCCCTGAATCTAGACCCAAGACCTTCTCCGGTGTAAGATTAGTTAATGCACTTCTCCTTACTCCCTAAACAGCACCTGTTTGAGAAGGCATATAGTCACAGTCAGCCATCTAAAGTTTGGTAGAAAAACTATGTGAGAAACATTTCTTTAAAATCCAGCTCAACAAAGAGAGGAACTAAATCTCACAAAATGGGCAGGAGACAAAAAGTACTGGTAGCTTTCAGTCATGAGTAGTTCCAGTTTTAAAAAGAAAAAAAAATGTCAAAACCACACAGAATAATTTTTTAAAATATTTTCTATTGTCCCCTAGTCTCACATACATATAAGTCCTGTTGCTTTGCTTTCCTAATTCATAGTAAAAGGACAATAATACATCCTGAAGCATGTCAGTAAGAACAGGCTCACTTGAGATACTTTTGGTTCTGTGAACAATCAGGATATAAAAAGATTGCCAAGAAGCTGAACAGCACCTTTGTATCAGTACACAAAACAGAAAAAAATGGGTACAATTCACCTGCTCAGACTCTTCTTTGTGGGAGAACGCGTTACAGAATCTGTTTGAAACTGAAGTGACTGTAAAATAGATGAGGTTATTTTCGTCTGAGAGAAAACGGACAAAAGTAGCAAATTGTCAGGATTAAGATGGTGTTCACCCAATAGCTCTGGAAAAGCTCCACAGTGAAATAGTTTGATTACAAAAAGTGGTGCATAATGTACTTAAAACTTGCCAACACACCTGAAGACTTGAAGGTGACAGCTATGACACTAACTAAAAAAAAGTGTTGCAGGGAGAACCATGGAAGTCCAGCTATAGAATCCTGATGCCCGCTGTTTGATTTTGTTGGGACAGAGTTAACTTTTTTATTAACCACTACTTTTGGATTTGAGATTAAAATTAATTTTGATAGCGCACTGGTGTTTTCAGTTGTTGGGCAGTCAAGGCCTTTTCTGCTCCTCACACCGTCCTACCAGTGAGCAGGCTGGGAGGGCACATGAAAGTGGGAGAAGACATAGATGGTACAGCTGAGCCCAACTGACCAAAAGGATATTGCATACCATGTGATGTCACACTCCATATACAAAGCTGAGGAAAGAAAAGGGAAGAGTGGGATGTTTGGAGTTATGGCATTTGTCTTCCCAAGGAACTGTTACACATGATGCCACCCTGCTTTCCTGGAGATGGCTGAATCCCTGCCTGCTGATGGGAAGCAGTAAATGAATTCCTTGTTTTGACTTGCTTGCATGCATGGTTTTTGCTTTACTTATTAAACTGTCTTTATCTCACTTTTACTCTTCTGATTCTCTCCCTCAGCTGAACTGGGGAGAGTGAGCAAGTGGCTGGACGGTTCTGGCTGCCACCTGGGCTTAAACCACAACACCTGCTCTTGGCATCTATAGCATACTGATATCACAAAACTCAGACATCTGGATAAGCATGATCCATTAGGGAAGAGCCCACATGTGGTGCTGTTTTTTAAAGAGGATGCCCTACCTTACAGGCTTAGTGGAGTTATTTGAACCCAACAAGGAGATGAATAAGGGTAATCTGTCTGGACTGTGCTTCTTAGCATCCTTCAGCAGATTTCCTCCCATTTAATTTCTTTAGCACTTCTAAAAAGCATAAAAAACCAGAGAGTAAAAGTGAGTAACCAGTTGATATGATGGCTGGCAGAAACCAATGAAGGACTACAGTGATGTGTGCAGGAGCCTGTTCTGTTTAGCATATTTATAAATGAAGTGACTGCAGAGAACTGCACGACGAACGAGACTGAGTGCCTGGGTAGATCACAGCAGCTGAGAGCTTTCAGTACAGATAAATGTAGAGTGATGAGCACTGGACAAAAGTAGTTCTAATGTCTCATTTTAAATGATGGGCTCTGAGCCCAGCACTAATACTCAGAAGTGAGATTGTTCCATGAATACATGAGTGTATTGCTCAGTAGCAGACAGGAAAACAGTTAGGCATTAGTAAGAAAAATAGAGAGCATGACAGACAACATTATTGTGCCACTGCATGAATCCATAGTTTGCCCTGAAGAATATGCAGTTTTACAGTTTTAATCCCCCTGTGTCAGAAAAGTTATATTAGAATTAGAAAAAGAGACCAAGAAAAGAAAGAGAGATAATCTGAAATGGGAAATATATTCTATATAAGAAGCAATTGAGCAGGCTATGATTTCTGAGTTCGGAAAAATGATCATTTTGATGTAATAATGATCTTTAAAAATCATGATTGGTATGGGGATGGTAAACACAAAGCAACTGCAAGCTGTGTTTTACACTACAAGGACTGTGAATCTTCAAATGAAGCTGGTGGGAGCCAGATTAAGAACAAACAACAAAGGAAATGGATCTTTGTGCATCAGGTACCTGACAAGTTGATGTTTTTGCCAAAGGATGCCATGGAATCATGTAGCATTTATATGCTCTCCTTTTGTTCAGCAAGCATCTAGCAAGTATGTGGTCTCAGGTCAGTAAAGTCTTACGAATCCGTATGTCCAGATCTGATTTTTGATTATTATGGATTTGATGGGTTGGTTAGGACCTCAAAGAAGAAAACCTAAATAGGAAACCCAATAGGAAAATGACTAGCAAGAAAGAAATAATGCTGCAGAAAAATCATGTACAGTACTTTTTCTTTTATTTTTTTTCCTTTTTTTTTTTTTTTTTTAATGCTTTGGATATTTTCTGAAGAGGCAGAATACCTATTGTCACACCTGGCTCCCACAGACACCAAGACAATCAGCAACAGAGGCCCATGTATCCGGGCAGGAACCTGATGGCTTGAAGCCAGTGAATCACTGATGTCATGTTCTAGGTGTTTTTAAGCTGTAGAGTAAAAAGTGCAGGGCCCTGGAGAATTGGTACAATGGAGGGCCCTGCTGTACACTGCAAATCAGGGAAAATAACTTCCAATTAATCAGGACTTTTATAGGGCTTGTCAATATACTCTATTTTACTGCTTATCAGAAATGCCCAAAACAGCCAGGCCAGATTCGTAGAAGATGTATATCCTAATCAATTTAAGTTAGAGTTTTAAAGCTTCAGAATCAGACAAAAAATAAAATCTATTACAAAGGGAAAAACAATCACAAAACCTGGCCAAAAGGGACAATTCCCCCTCTACCTCTCCTGACTACCACATCTGACTGCAGCAGCTTCAGAGCCAGAAAACCTCCATCCAATGAAGCAGTCACTGGCTAGGTAGTAATCTGCTCTACCGTCTCACATCTATCATTTTAACACCCACAAAAAATCTTTTATCTTCATGTCATCACATTCAAGAATTGGGACCTCACCTAAAACCCCTTGAAGACTATCATTAACTTCAGCTGGCACTAGAACAAACTCTGAGAATGTAAATCCACAGCCTGCTAGCAAACTAAATAAAGATCTGGGTTCAGTTCAAGTTGGACACAGATAAGTTTAATAATACTGGCATCAGTAAAGTAATACAGGTCTGCAAGCACACAGACCTTCCTTCTATTCCTTGCTTTTCAAATGACTTGAGTAATTCACTGCATGAGGTAAGGCATCAAACTGGCACTTGATAATGATTTTCAGTATCAGTGGAGGCATGGAGCAGAAGATTAAATAGAAATAAGTTTCAAAAGGCTAATAATAGTCTTTTACAAACTGGAAAGACTGCTTTGCACTGTTTATGCCATGTGCAGGAATTCGAAAAGTCAGTCCCTCTTTCAAGACAGCATGAAGTCAAATCATATCTAAAAAATGGTGCATTTATTAAGATTTCAAGAAAAATTGTTCTCACTATTATCTCTGGGATGAAATGGATCATGCATGAATGACATAAAAATATTCTTGCCTCCAGAGCTGCATTGGCATAATCTGCAACACCTACAGAAGATGATACTGTGTTGCAGAAATGCGGAATCAGTCTTTTTTAGC
This sequence comes from Thinocorus orbignyianus, assembly GCA_013400375.1. NCBI lineage: Eukaryota > Metazoa > Chordata > Aves > Ciconiiformes > Thinocoridae > Thinocorus > Thinocorus orbignyianus. The sequence continues at coordinate 920,896 of VXBW01007863.1, forward strand.
TGGCAATATTTGGAACATCTTGAAATATGTCATTGTCATATATGTGTCTGTGTCTATGATAGAAAATAAATTCTGCTGCTAGTCTCTTGAGATATATCATCTTGCACATAGAAACACTAATTGCAGTCTTCATCATAGCAGAGAGACATAGCCTACTGTTATATCTGGACTATAGAGAAGAAAAGGAAAATTAAAACAGAAAGAAAAAAATATTATTGTAAGCATTTCTGTCATCTGAATAACTGCTCTGAAGAGAACAAACCAGGTCCTGCTGACAAGTTTCTATTCAAATCTTTCCCATTGGTATAGAACAAGTGCCAGAAATTCACATAATTTACCAATGCATTATGCCAAGTCACTCCCCTTCTGGCTAAATATTCCTCTTGGCTAGACCCAATTGCAAGGGGAGATGATATTGCTGATACAAGTGCTATCAGGTAAAGAATCCTCCTTCATGTGGGTCATGGAGCCGAGGGAGAGGAGTGCTGTAACAATAGGGGAAGCACTGGGATGTGGAGCCAGGGGAGAAAAGGAGCAAAGGCAGGTTAGGGTGAGGTCATGGAGAGTGGGATGGGAGCTCATAGGATTTTTTTTAGCCTGAGGGAGACCCAGAGACCGAGCAATGGTGGTGGTGTGTGGAAGGGAGTGGAGAGGCACCAGGGCTTGTCACAGGGTCTGTGGTCAGCAGCACCAACAGCTGCAGTGAGAGGGAAATCAACACCATATGTTGTCTATATTTTCTTGCCAAAGGGTCAGTGCTCCAGGATGTCACACTGCCATTGGAGAAGTATTATCTACAGATAGGTCCTTATTCATTAGGGAGGGATGGAGACTTTCAGGCAAATGGAGATATTAGAAAACATTATTCACGAATGATGTCACATGAGATCTGCCCCCCAACAAATGATTGCCATGCTGGTCAGTTTAGTGCAGAATCTCACCAGTATTATTCCTGTCAGTTTTAAGGTCCTTGTGGCTTTTTGGTTCTTCTTCACAGGCTGGTATTATGCAGGTTTGGGGACATCATCCTGACTCTGTAGTACCTCCATCCTTTGCTTATTGCTGGTTTGTGGTCTGTTTTGTCTCACCGATTCAAAGTGTGGCCCATTGCTATCTCTGAAGAAAATTGGAGAAAAAGCTGGATCTGCCAAAAGAAGTCAAAGGGCAAAGGGGTAAGTTCCCTTTGTAATTCATTGGGTAGCTCCCATCCATACCAGCTGTCACAACCATAGCACATTCTAGCACCCCTTAGTGAGACAGCAGCACCTCATGGTGACAAAGATAAGATATAAACAGGGGCTGTAGGGAAAGAGATCACTCTGTACCCATTAATGCCAGGAGATCATCTACCAGTGGTGCAAAACAGCTTTATATCCTGGCTGGAGTCCAGTCTTTGCTACAATTAGCATATTAACTTCAATTATGTGAGCCTGGAGCTAGCCTTCAGCTAGTTTCTCTGTAATTTATCTTGGGAAGAGTAAGTTTGATCTTGGCTGTCTTATTCCTGATATAGCTTGATTCAGAGTGAATTTTATGCAGAATATTCCTTCTCTGGCTGACACATTGCTTATTTCTAGAAGCTCTGGAGTCTAGATTCTCTTTCATATCTCAAGAAATCTGTGACAGGTTCCCTTGTGTGCACAGTTGGGTGCTGGTTCTCTGATGATGTCCAAAATATACTCAAAAAGCATTAATTTTATATCTTACTCCAACATTACTTTTAAAAGGGACCAGCATAAAAGGGTCAACCCCATCCTTTCAGTGTGCAAACTCTCCTTCAGAAAAAGCAGAGCCTCACCAGTCAAAGACTGAGAGAGCCAGGAGAAAGTCTCATGTTAGAATACTTGACGGGGACTTAGGCTTGAGCCACCTTCTCTGTTTCATTGTAAACCTTTTAAAAGTGATCTGGGCAAATTTAATTAATGACAATGACATATGAAACTGACTGTAGCACACTAAGAATAAGTTCACAGATAGGTGTGAGGCATTTAGACACTGCAGTGAAAGAGACCATGGAAGTGCCTGGACAAAACCGTCAGTTCTTTTCTTTATGTTAATATATTTACCTTCCTTCAGCAGAATAGAAGCCTAAAGGGCATCCTTTATTCTCAGACAAATTCCTTCTCTCCTCTCAATATAGCTGAAGCAACTGTGGAACAAAAGGCTAAAGACTACTGGAAAGCTGAGAGCTGTCTGAGCTAAAAAGGAAATGGTTGTGAAGGATTAGAAGAAAGCCTAGTAGGCCTCCTGGGCCTTCAGCTTAGGAGAGCAAACCATGACCAGCTCTTATGGTGACCCTGAAAAAGAGGTTAGGAGGAGAGCAACGGCTCTAGGATATTTTTTCCTTTTATCCAGCAAGATAAAGAACATTATACTAACTCATGGCAATGTGGGGAAAAGGTAGAACAAATATTGATTGACTGTTTTCTTAAAGAGAGATATGAAATGAAACACGTATCACTAGAACAATCTCTGACAGATGAGATCAGTGAAAAAAAGAGGTGCCCCAGCTATACGGTATTCATGGGAGTTAACTATCTGTGGATAATCCGCATATCTCTTTTCACAGAGCTATGATCTGATATTAAATTTTTCCACCACATTGTGTTTTTGACAGGATTTTTTGATTATCTTGCATAAGAACCAAATTGTTTTGTAGCTTTAGGATGACAAACTCAAACTCTTCTTCAGGGTAATACTGAAAAATTAAGAGATAGAAGGAGACCAGTGATGCACACACCCTTATGTGTTGTTTTGTTACAAGACATATATCATCATCTTCCCACACATTTTTTATGCAAGATATCTATGGGATGCTAAGCTTGGTGTTCCACAGTATGCCACCACCATCAAATAAATGACAGGAAATTGGCAGCATGCTGTGGATTTGCTTTCTGCAACTGAATGGAAAACACTGTTCATTACAGACCTCCTGCCCTTCTTCTTCCACCCACTCTTACCATGCCTTCAGGCTTCCAAAAAAGCTCTCAAACTGAAGAAAACCTCACTCCTTTATAGGTGCAGCATAAGGTTTGACAATGTAAAACAAAAACTGGCCATTCCTGAGGTGTCACTTGGAAACCATACAGTCCCTACTCCTTTCCCCAAGAACACTCCACTGAATATTTTATTATTGTTTTTTTAGTAAAGAGCAAAGCTGGAAGATAAAACACTTCATTAGGAATTTCAAGAAGAATTAGAGTGGGTGGGATGTGATCACTCCATCTGTGTTTTTGTTACAATTTCATCTGGAAACTAAGCAGTCCATTGCACATGCCCCTGTAGATGACAGTCTGTACCCCAGGCTATTAACTCCATAGAAAACTAGTAATTACAGTTAACCGTGCCAGTGCACTCAACTGGCCAACTCTGGGCCACACCTGATGCTTGTAGCATAACCCCAGCCATGCACCTTATACTCTTAAATAAATTTCACAGACCACTAACAAGAAATATGCAGATGTAGTTCAGGAAGGCCTTGAACTGTGTGTTTTTCTTGCTCTAAATGGAAGCTATTACAAATCGAGAAGTGTGTTGCCAGTGCTGTATCCTGCTATGGCTTCCTTTACAGATTTAACCCTGCATGCAAGGTGGAGGCAGCTGGCTGACAAACTGCTCCAGGGCATAGCCTGCATCCCATTAAAGGCAAAGGCATTGGGGTCATAGTACTTTTGCACCTAAGGAACTCAAGGAACTCCAAAGTCAAAAGCCTGATATATTGCTCTTAATGACCATAGGGTGGATTGAGTTCCTTGTGGATAGAAGGAGAAGGAAGCTTAAAAATACACAACATGACTACTGATGTAAGCACTGATTCTGTACCTTTGCTATCTTGTATTATTTCCTGGACTATATCTACAGAGCTACAAAGAATGGCCCTAGGTACACTCTAAGCTGAACAAGTGTCTTGTCCATATTACTTACCTGATGAAGAAAACATTCCCAAAGAGGTGTTGATATTTCTCAAAAGAGAACTTAGTTTTTTCTTCCTCTACCAGAGACCTTCCAGGACGATTCTCTCTCTTGTTGGGTTGGGCAACTCTGTGGTAGTGTGGATATCTTCCTCCATATCTGTGGTTTTAAGGCAAAACTGATAAGACAATTTCCTTCCCCACAGGACCTTTTTCTGCTGCAAAGGTAGGTATGTTTATTAGGTTACCAACCACAACTAGCCTGGGGTGAATTTCAGCTGCCTAAAAGAAATCACAGAATGGTTGGGGTTGGAAGGGACCTCTGGACCTCATCTGGTCCAAATGCCTTTCTCAAGCAGGACCACCTGGAGCTGGTTGTGCAGGACCATATCCAAATAGCTTTTGAATCACTCCAAGGATGGAGACTCCACAACCTCTCAGGACAACCTGTTGTAGCACTCCATCATTCTCATGGTAAGAAAGTAATTCCTGATGTTCAGACAGAACATCCTGTGTTCTTGTCTGCCCATCGCCTCTTGTCCTGCTGAAAAGAACCTCCCTTTAGTTACTCATACACTTTGATGAGACCCTCCTTGATCCTGCACTCAGCCTTCTCTTCTGTAGGCTAAACAGTCCCAGCTCTCTCAGCCTTTCCTCATAGTAGAGATGCTCCGGTTCCTTAAGCATCTTTGTGGCCCTGAATTGGACTCTCTAGTATGTCCATGTCTTTCTTGTACTGAAGAGCCCAGAACTGGGCACAGTACTACAAGTGAGGCCTCACCAGTTCTGAGCAGAAGGAAAGAATCACTTCCCTAGACCTACAGGCGACACTCTCCCTAATGCAGCCTAGGAAACTGGTTGCCTTCTATGCTACAAAGGCACATTGCCGTCTCATGTTTAAATTGATGTCCACCAGAACCCCAAGGTCCTTCTGCAAAACAGCTTTCCAGACAATCAGCCCCCAACATATATCAGCACCTGAGGTTGTTCCTCCCCAGGAAATGCAGGACTTTGCACTTCCCCTTGTTAAACTGCATGGGGTTCTTCTCAGCCCATATCTCCAACCTGTTGAGATCTCTCTATATTGGAACATAACTCTCCAGAGTATTGGCCACTCTTTCCAGTCTTGCTGAGGGTATACTCTGTCCCATTATACAGATCATGAATGAAGATGTTAAACAGGATTGGACCCAGTACTGACCCCTGGGGTACGCTGCTAGTTGGTGGCTTCCAACTAAACTTCATGCCACTGATCTCCATTCTCTGGGCCAAGGCATTCAGACAGCTTTCAATCCTCACTGTCTGTTCATCTAGCCCATACACTATTAGCTCCTCCATGACGATGCTACAGGAAACAATGTTGAAAGCCTTACTGATATCAAGGCAGACAGTAACCACGCCTGCAAATGTTTTCCAGGATTAGCTACTCCATCACCTTCCCAGGGATCAAGGGTGAAGCGCCCTTTCTGAAGACAAGAGTGGCATTTGCTTTCTTCCAGTCCTCAGGCACCTCTCCCAGTCTCCATGATCATTCAGAGATTATGGACAGTGGCTTCATAATGACATCAATAATCTTCCTCAGCACCTGGTGCATCTCATCTGGGCCCATGGATTGAAGTATGTTCAGTTTGCTTAAGTATTCTCTAGCCTGAGCCTCTTCCACAAAGGGTAAGTCTTCCTTGCTCCAGACTGCTCTCCAAGTCCTTAGGTTTCTGAAGGCTGCTCATACTAGTAAAGACCGAGGTGAAGAAAGCATTCAGTACCTGATCCTGTTTTCCCATCCTGAGTCACAAGGGCTTCTGACTCACTCCACGTTTTCCTTCGTTGTCCTTTTACTACTTATGTATTTATAGATGTCCTTCTTTTTGCCTTTGACACCTTTCACCACATTCAACTCCAGTACCTGTGATGTACTGGGGATCTAGTACTTAGAATGCCCAATACTTCAGATGCCAAATTGGAAGGAAGAGGCAGCATAGACTATGTAAATCCCTGTTCAGGGACATAGCATGGGCACAGGTTTTGCAGATTCTCCTTGAAATGCATTGCAGAAGCATAAATAAGTGCTTCATGTACATTGGGCTTCAACTTGGATGCAAGTTCCCTAAACAAAATGAGTTGTTTTTCAAATAAGGTCTCAAAGAAGAAATGTCATTTCAAACCTGAGCCAAATCCAGCGAAGTCTTTCAGGAGATTATGCAATCTGGGACCAGATTTAGACCCATGCACTTACGTATGTGTGCTGTTTTCCCTCACAAGAAGTTCTTGGTAGGAAGGCATGTAATTTCCAGCAGAGCTAACTGGGAGAGGAAGTACAATTAAGCCTGCAAATGCCAGGCAAAGTCTAATCTTTGTAGCAAAGAGCTGCTCAAAACATTCATAGTTATTACAGTGGGTAAATCTTGCCAAGGAGAAGCTTGAGGAAGGACAGATGTAAGGCCTGGATCTTAAGGCAAATGCAGGGGGCAAATTTTATCCCTACCAGGAGGCCCTATGATTACACAACTTTTCAGCACAGTGCTGGAGTTTGAGATTTTTCTGTCTACGGCCTTGCAAGAAGTAACTTCACATGAGTTTCAACAGAGTAAATATGCACCATTGACTTTTATTCAGTTTTATTTAACAGACTCTTGCAACACACTTTTTTAAATGTACTTCTATTTTATGACTCTTATTTTCTCCTACTCTCCCTCCTTAATCTTTTTCCTCCTAGATCTTTAATTGTGTAGAAGAACCACTGTGATGTATTTAACTTTCATATAATTTCCCTGTTTGGCAATAATACCCCCAATTAACTACTGTTCTCATTAACCAATTTACTCATTTATAATCAGGGGCAATGGATTTAACAGTTCTAATAATATGCCTTGTTAATAATGTCTTAATGAGGATTATCCTTATACTGCTCTCAGAAGGTTCTCTTTTTCCCTAAAATGAGAAAAGGCATATTAATGCAAAATAACCTTCTACCTCCTGGCTAAGTGTTTTGTTGGAATGAAATGAAAATGCGGAAAAGTACTGTTGATTTTTAACCTCCATAGGCTACCATTTAGAAATTCAGTGACTTACAGTAGGAGGAGTATGGTGCACTCATCCATAAATCAGTTCTGACCGCAGTCCTCTTTCTTACTTGCTATAATTAGACACCAAGAGGTTCCTTCTTTATATCCTCAATTGCATTGGGGTGTAGGCATGCAAACAGATTACTGTTAATTAATTTAGGAAAAGAAGTAAAATAAAAATGAAAACATCTACTCAAGTTTTTACCAAAATAAACTAAAAGACTGAATCTAAGATACTCTTCTCCTGTAAAATTATCTATGGAAACACAATAAAACTGCAACAACTGAACATATGTTCTGCTAGCAGTAGCACTGAAAATTTAATGTCTAGAATAGGCAGCTAATGAGACAGGTCTACTAACGATCAACAAAATGAATCTGGCACTGTCATGTTAAAAATAGAAGCTCACACATATACAGGTAAAGCAGAGAAGCTGCAAAAGAAAGCTTGCATTTAAAATAAAAGGGAACAGAACTATAAATCAATGCGTGGTCAGGCAGCCTCTGGAAATTTGAATGTTAGAGGAAGAAGCATTGGGTGAAAGGTAGCTCTATAATGCATCTGAGCTGATAGAGAACTAAATGCAACTCTCACTTTACAGCTTTGCCAAAACCAGAAACCACTCACAGACTGGTCTGATAGTCTAGGGAATAGAAATCTATTCATTATCACCCATGCAATGCACATTTTGCTATGCCGCATTCCATACACAGAAAGATCTACTGACTACTGATGATCACTATATTTTAAAACAAAATTGTAAACCCTTTAAGCCCTCCATCTTCCAGCACGTATTTGAATGTCCCTGTATTCCCCATTTCAGCACTGATAAAATTTGAATCTTGCGTTCAGTGATCAACTAGGAATTTAAGGAATACTTAGGTGAGGAAAATAGTTGAATCTCATTAGTTCTAAGCACCGGAGACATAGTGCTTGATATGATAAGCACCTGTGATGAGATGTAGAGAAATTTATCTGTGGAAGTCAATACTATTTACCAGCATCTGGAAATGTTGGTTTGCTATAATCAGTTCTTTTCTGTCCTATGTTTTATTTTTAATGAGTAGAAATTAGGAAAATAAAAAGAGCAATATGCCAGAAATGTTTCTGTTTCAGATAAGACATTGCAGCTACAGCTATGAAGTGTTCAAACACATTCAGTTCAGGATTTAGCATACTGTAAGAATGGTAAATGTCACACCAGTTTTCAATATTGTCACATCAAGGCCTGCTCAGTCTACACATCTGACCCCGCCCTTAATCTATGTTGTTGATCAAGTACAAATTTGGAAATAGTCTTAGCATTAATTTGAATAAGGAGAATTCTCTAGCACTCAAATAAATATCATTGGTTTCCACTGTTCTCTGGAAGGTTCCCTTGATACAAACAAATATACATGGATGAAAACTTGGCTGCACTAAACCAGTCAGGTATTTTCCCATTGACTGAATTGGAGGCACTATTTAATCTGGTGTTTTACAAGGAGCAGATTTTACTCTCCCTTGAGCAGTCACTGTCTTTATGGTGGCGCAGGTGGTATACTTCATATGGCAATTCTAAGGCAGCTCATGCAAGTGATAAGAACTCAATGAACAAGTTTTGACGGACTTTGAGGCTACATGAGAAGGTGTTTAAATAAAGTCATAGAATAGAACTTTAAAAAAAAAAAAGAATGCTTTTGCTGTCTTCCTTGGGCTTTGAAACAATGTAAAACGTCTGATTTGGTACTGAATTTAACAATGAGTCTTGCCCTTGACTGGGTACAAGCTACTTCTAAATCACTGACATGCCAGTTCAATTCCATCACTTATTTATTTTTTTTGCCTGAAAGAATTTAAAGCCAAACTTAATTAAGCTACTGACATTGTGAGAGGGCATTCAGGAAACCGTTTAAAATATGAGCCTTGTGTGACTTGGCTCTTAATATCAATCCTGTTTCAAATTCCTAACATATCATTGTTCAAAAACATATCTTACAGGCTATGGCTGGTGTTCCTATTTTGCACAGATCTATGCTTTCCTTGACACTGACACATGCATTTTCCTATAGAATGCTACACACAGCCAGATGGCTCTTGATTACATTTCATTTTTCCCTAGTTGAAAGTACTTGGGATGTTTATCTTTCAGAGACAGTCAACTTCACTTTTTATTGTGAAAAGCAAGCTGAAGCTAGAGGGAAAGAACTAGGGGTGAAGCCAAGCAGCACCTGGTCTCATATTTTTTTAGTGCTTACCTCACTGCTAGTATACATTGATATTTTTCTTTGTGTGTTTGCAGGACTGGCTTGACTATGACATGAATAGAGATAAGAGAAGCCACAGAGGGAAAAAAAAAATGAAAAGAAGCATAGCTGAAGGTTGGGGTTTAATATAAAAGACTCATGACATGTTGGTAAGAATATGCACAAAACATGCGAGACATTCATAAATGAGGACACTGGCCAAGTAGAAACCATGATCTCCTCATTCCAAAATCTTCCTATAAACCTAGACATAGCTTTAGATCTGCCAGCTTGGGAAATGGAACTACTAGTACTTTTTTTTTTAATCTTCTAGCCAAAATCTTGGCCCTGTTAGATTTCAGTGGGTTACAAATCACTGGGATTTCAGTGCTAATGAACTCTTCCACTCCAATCATTTCACTTTGAAAGCCTACAATTCAGCCAAAATTGGAATTGGTTTTCTCATTGATATAGTGATATTCACTTAGAGGTGCAGAGTAGATTTGCCATTTGATTATCCCCTGGACACTAAAAAAACATTGAACTAATAAATAAAAGTCAATACAACTGGCAGAGGAGGCCAAAAATTTCAGAACTGGTCATACTTCCTCATTAAATCCCTAGTTGGAAAATTAAAAATAATATTCACTTCAAAACGTATGAACTGCACATGAATGCGGAAAATGTTCATTTACATAATATAGACCGGTTTGATTCAAGAAACAGCCACCCAGCCGGCCAGCTTGCAAGATGGATTACTTCTTCACACACCACAGTCAAATCTAGACAGATCTCTACCATTTCACAGTACATAATAATTTCGGACTTCAGATTGTAATCATTAGCTTTTAGTCTCAATTACTTTAACCCATTTAGTATCAGCCTGGGTGTAGTACCTGAATACCTTCATCCACTTCTTCTGAAGGGCACTGGCAAAGAAATGAATTTTTTCCACCTCTCCTCATTGCTATTAAAGAAAACGCTCCTAATCCCAGGTCTGTGGTAAACATTGATACTCTCAGCCTTGAGATTCATCTTAATCTGTTGAGGTATTATCTCTGTTCTGGTCTCCTGGGACAGTTATTCTTCCAACTTGTAACAAAATACTGGTAAACCATAGCAGAAGTGAAAAGGCCATTATTCAGAGCACTCCAGAAAAAAAAAAAAAAAANAAAAAAAAAAAAAAAAAAAAAAAAAAAGTAGAAACCTGAGGAACAGATCTAGGAAATGCTACACAATGTAAAGATTTAGAAAAGGGGTTTTGCTTATGAAAGACAAGCCCAGAACCCCCCTTCCCTTGAGTCATCAATAAAGTAGAAGTAATTTAACATCCTGCAAGGAAAGGTCTGTCATATTCTTGTATTTCACTGGTTCAATAACCTGAGGTTATTAAAATCTCTTCCAACCTTCTTTCTATTAGACAGTGCATTATTTGATCAGTTATGAAAGAGGGAGCAAGATCTTATCTTATAGAGTTTCCTTCTGATACAGAATTACATGGTAGGCTGATTCAGCCTGCATGTGAAAGCAAAAATAAGACTGTGGCTCCTTTCTCACTTTTCTATTTTGATTTCCTCATATTCTTTATCCAAGAATGTCATAGACTAGTAACATCTCATGACTCTATTTCACACTTACTTAGCAATGGTATTTATGACTTACCTCTGGTAGAAATCTCCCCATGTAAAGGGATGCAGTACATCTTGGGCTCGGGCAAAGCCTCCTTTTCCTCCTTTTACAGGATATCCTAGCACATTTTTGGTTACCTGTGTTACCAATTTTTCCTCTACTCTTCTTCTGTAGCTTTTTGCACGTTGACTTCTAAAGATGGGAGACTATCAAGATGAATGACTCCTTTTACAATACATTCCCTGGAAAAACAAGCATAAGAATTTGCTTTGACATTCACATACTTATAACTGTCTTGAGTGTTCTCAAGACACACCAGTGTATAATCTTTCCTAATTTCCTTTTAATCTTCAATAGCGATAACCTCCCTCTTTCCACAAGTCTCTAAAAAGCTGGTGCTGAATGTCTCCCTGGTATCCATGGATTTTAGGATGCTCAATCATATTCCTCAGCAGAAACAAAATCACGCCCAGACTCAGTCCTCAACTGTAACATTTTTAGAATAATACATGAATCCATTTTAATGATAAGGACATCATGCCTGTTTTTAATGATGGTTGTGCTATCTCCCCCAGCTGATGGCATGGAAATGGGCTGGGCACTGCAAGAAGAAAAAGAAAGCTCATCACTCTGTTAGAATCTAGATTTACATCACAACAGACATTTTCATTATATTTTATACTATGTCAAAAACATAGAACTATGTGTTTCTTCCTGTTCTTCATAAAATCCTGTGAGAACCCAGACTGGGGTAGAGAATAGTCTCAATAAACAAGCTCACATAGCAAAGAATAGCCAACTCATTTGCAGAAAAAGAGGCTTCAGGGGGCATAGCTACATGACAAAGATGACATGCCTTATTGCTCTTGACTGTATTGTCTTTAACTTTCTTAGGTGGAGTCCCTTTTTATGTGTTTGTGCTCCTGTTGATGCAGAATTTTTTTGCTGTAGCAAGAGAATCAAGCAACCAATTTAGACACTTATTTACCAGGAAGATTTCTCTTAGTGAAAACAATTAAGAGTTGTTACCATAAATCCATTCCTGGCAGATAGTTCTACTTTGATGGTATCTACCAGCCACTGCAGACCCAATCATTCTTTGCTGGACAAGGTCCTCAGCAGACCCTCTGTCACACATGAACAAACTCCTGCTCTGCCAGCAAGCAGAACTTATTGGCAATGCAAGGTCTTGGACACACGAGCTGCATCCTGAGCCTGCCACTGGGTCTGGCAAGTCCTCCTTCCTGGTGCTTTCTGAGGGCTGCATGTTCCATTTCACATCTTTGGTGGGCATGTTACCAAAATTAACTGTAGCTGCCTAAAAATTAGGCTTAGACTGAACTAATCAAATATGTTGACTCTTTAGGCCATGGAGAGAAACATGTCTCTATGAAACACTGATGTTTTCTACCTGTCTCAGGACTGAAAGAGGTTTCTTCACAGGCTTCACTCTGTCTTCAGTTGAACATGAATTGACCAGGCAATAATTTTAAAATACTGATGTAGGTTGTGCTAGGCAATATTATACCACTACAGTTATGGCTTTTTAGTTTTCTGTGCAAGTGAACAGGAATTAGAAATGTCATATGTGTAACAATGGTTTCCAGTGAATATTACAATATAGTGACAGAGCTGTATTATTGCGTGACATGATGACAGAGTGTTATAGTTATTATATGGAAAGCCCATGTGTCTGGCTGAGGCACCACAAATATGCATCTGTGTTCATTCATATGACTTGGCCATAGCTGATTTTGCTGATATTATGATCTAGCTGATTATCTAGAGACAACTCTGCCAGCCTTTACAGGGTACTTCCTTCCCCTTTTCCAAACACAGGCTTAAACCGTGACTAAGAAAACGTTAAAGGCTTCCTGTACCAGAGAATACACTGAAACTACGAGCCTAGGGATTACATTTTCCTGTTCTTTATATTCTTTCACTAATTTAACCTTTTCCCAGTTCCCCTCTTCCACACTGGTTTTCTGAGTCTTTATGTTCTTCCTTTCCCCTTATTCCCTTTAGATCACCTGTCAGTGTAAAACTGTAACAGCACGGTAACCATTTCTCATGCTTTTAATGACAGCTCATAATTGCTGACAAGAAAGGGAAGCAAACCATGTGAAAATGGGTATGCACGAAATTGTCATAATGTCATACACGATGCTGAGATCAGTAACAAGGAGGTTGGGCCCTAGTTAACATATCTAGACAGCAAATATAAACCAGGAAGAAGAGGCAGAATAGAAAAATGAGATAAAATTGTGGCTGTGGAAAGCTAAATGAATGTAATAATGAAAGCTATTTTAGAATCAGATGGCATATCTATGCCACCCTTTGGGCATAGACAATATAGGCAAATCACTTTGGTAACAACTGGCAATAAATGACATTTGTGGCATCTAACTGGTGCCATTGCACCATTATTCTGCAGGAGAGGTGGGGACTCACCAGAAAGACACTGCCGGCCCTGCTGTACTCATTGCCTTCTGCAAACTGCAAATGTTGGGCTGCTTCTGTGAACACAACCACAAAACTTTTTTAACAAACCAGGTTCCTGGTCACAGAAGTTCATGAACTTGGTTCACAAATTATAATTTCTTAATTTATTTTTGCACTTATACTTCTCAGCCCATGCTATTTAACCGAGACAACAGACAAAAATATTTCAGAGGCCCCTTCTTACCTGGAAGAGAAAAAGTTGCCAAATTCTGCCAAGGATCCTGGTGAATGCAGCAAGAGAGGGCTTTATGAGAGGGACAGTTGGAGGTGTTTCGTGGTTTGTTTACTTCAGGAGGTATTTGTACAGCTCTGGCCTCTATTGGTACCTTCTCCCAACAGTATTCACTGTTTAGACAGAAACAGCATTAAATCAGTGCTGTAATACAGTTCATTACTGGTTTTATGGATGAATGGATGGAATTGCAGTCCATCTCAGCTAAAAAATGCAGCTTCAAAAATGCCAGTTTTACTAAGGGCTTGGCAGTCAGATCATGAAGACGGTACCCTTCCTTATTCACTACTCCCAATAAGGAGCTTTTAGACAAAAGAAGGGAAAAGCTGAAGCAGTAAAGTTGAAAAGAATTTGCCTTTTAATACTCCTGTGAGAAAAAATTTGGTTGCACTAACAGCGTATTTTGGTTTAAGCCATGATGGTCAAACTCAAAAAAAGGCCTAATGTGCAATGCCGAATATCCAGTACTTACTTATGCCGAATTATCTGCAGTTGAAAACCTGGTCATGTCTCCTGAGGTTCACAGCTAAATGGTTCCAGTAATTGGAGTTGCACTTGGCCAGCTGCTGTTTAAGTCTGGATCCCTCAATTAGAGAGACCTGCCTGTGTGCCCCAAGGCAGTTGCCTCATTAGGACATCCGTGTTCAATTCTGCAGACCTCATCAGAGTTTTTGTGTTCAAGGTTTCCTAGCACAGGTGCTCCTCAGAAACACCAAGTGATTCCTATGTCAACATAAATATTAGTTAGAACTGGATAACTGAGGGCAGGGAGGTGTGGGTGTGTGTAAACAGGGGGAGATTACAAGAAACTGACAAACTGCTTGCCATCTATTCTACAGATGGTGGGGGTTCGGGGCTTTTTGTCTTAGATGTCTCTTTTTTTACCTTTTTAAGGAAGGATGAACATTGTGAGAAGGGAGAGACATGCTTTCTTCAATTTGCTGGACCTTCTGGGACAATTTTTCCACAGCTGAGAAAAGAGGGGAGGACAAACTTTCTTCATATCGCCAGAGTCGGGCAGCCACCTCATCCACTGTTGGTCCTTCATCACTGCCAGTGAGTTGGCATATGATGATGGTGCACTCCGTACAAATTTTTGCCACATGGGCTTTGTACAGTGGATCTCATCAGGATCTGTAGGTGTCTGCGTGTCATCCAGGTCATAATAAATCATCTCCCGCACGGCTAATTCCCTCAGGTACTAGATACCTCTTTCCATGGTGGTCCATTTGCTTGGATAACATACAACATCTTCACTGAAGGGGTACCTTTCCCGCACTCCTAACAGGAGTCGCTTCCAGAGGCTGAGGGCTTGTGTCTTTTTCCCAATCGCCTTGTCAATGCCCCCTTCCCTAGACAGAGATCCCAGCTGCCTGGCTTCCCTACCCTCTAACTCCAGGCTACTGGCCCCATTATCCCAGCATCA
>VXBW01007863.1:937019-990844 GCA_013400375.1 Thinocorus orbignyianus
AGGGGAGAATGAACCCCGTCCCTGCTGGAAACCAGGACAACTGCCCAAGTGTGTTTTGGGGTTCAGAGAAGAAAAGGAGGTGTCACATCTAATATGCCTTTTGCAGAGTACAGAAGCTGTCATGCAAATCTACTTCAGTGAACTGTTGTGGGCATGTGACAGATTTCCATAGTCCTCTCAGTCTATGTTTTAAAAAAGTTTGCAGACAGCAGCAAGGCTTCATAAGCAAATGACCTTTCCCAGGCAGAGGTGCATCCTGGCTGATTTGCCTTTATAGTAATTCTGTAATGTAAAATCATATAAAATACCAATCTTAAACACAGCTTGCATTTGCATTCTTTCTGACGTGATTCTTAGTGGCTGATTAGTCTTGGGATTCACTTCTGGAAAACAAACTGATTCTTATCACGAAATATTTCCCTTATTACAGTACAATTTGAAGTACCAGGCTGGTAGAAAGCCATTTTCTTTCTGGGATCTGAGATGGCTGAAGCAATAAGGTTGGATTACAGATGGGTTGATGGCACCGCAGGATCAAGAACGTCTTTGTTGAGTAAGCTAAGGAATAACTGCTCCTTGTGCTGGGAATGGAAGCTAATACTAATCGTTCAGGATGAGGAAATGACTGAGTCTCACAGCTCCCTCTGCAGCACTGTGTATGTCACCAGTTTGCTGTTACAGAATCCACTGGCTTTGAAAGTTAACTTTCAAACCTGCATTTCTTTCCTCCAGTGTTTTCCATACTTAATGCCTATTCTCAGAAATACCCCATTTACATTCTCTTTGCTGTAAGTGCCCCTAGTGACTTGACATTTGGGAATAAGCAGCTTATGTGGCCTAAGATGTCAGTTAATTTTAGCAGTGGCAAGGCTAGTGAGGGCAGTCCTCCCCACACAAAAATATGGGTGGCATGCTCATAAATCCAAACATTAGTGGTTTGAAGAGGCCAGCAGCTTCTCCCCCTCTTTCATGAAGAAGAAAAAGAGGTAATTTCAATATGAAAAAAGGAATCTGCATACATTTGCTATGTGAGCTCACTGGCATGTATTCCTGCCAGCACTGCCAGCTTTGTTAGTATCTTGGTCAAATACTCAAATCTGGCATATTTTACTGCTTCATGCCCTTTGTCTCCTAATACTGTTGCTATGTCTGGAGTGTACTGCCAAGGCAAAAATAACCTATTGCACATTTCAGAGCACTGCCTTCAATGTAGCCTGGATTGTGTCAAGCAGAATTTCACCTGGGGGAGAACAGGAGAAAAAAGTAACCCCTTGTAGTCCTGAGTTTCTCGTTCACTGGCGCTGGATCGATCTTGTGATGAAATACTTATGGGCATCATCCCTACACAGAGCTTGGGGTCTAGAGGAAGTACCTGCATTGAGGCTCAGCCCTTAGGGAGAGCTATACCCACATATACCTCTCACAACAGAATCAGAGCTGCAGAAGGTAAATAATAAGCAGTCATCATGATGGTCCTGGGGGCCTGCATCATGCACAGTCTCCCTCCCACCCCCATGACAGGACAGGCACAATACACCTTGCTGAAGGGTTCTACTGCAAAGCAGGAAAGAGCTTCACCCATGCCTTGAGTTACTCTGTGCTTGAATATCTGCAGACAAAAGACACAGTTTTCAGAATCCTGGGGATGAAGAAGCCTTGTTTCTCCAGGCTGATGTCTTGAGGCTGGTCAATATTGCTTTATAGAAAGATTCAAGTTTTGGCTGAAATTCTGCATGGAGCTGGGTCAGGGCTAATCAGCCACGAAGGCCAAGAGGCTCTGCTCTGTGGGTTTCCCACTGCTCTCACCACTGGGATGTTTGCAACAATGTTCATTGTCTCCTCCCTTATTGTCTTCCAGACCCTCATCTCTCTCTCAAGTTTGGGTGATATCATGCACCTCATTCAAAAATTACTGTGGAGAGAGAGAAACAAGTGCATATGCCCATAAGTACAATTTTTGTAAGATGCTGTGTGCCTGCATCAGCTAGACAATTATTCCGATAGGAAATCTATAAACTTCAAATAGAGAAGTCTGAACAAAATAAAAAAGCCTCCTGCCTGGAAGTGACCTTTTTGTTATTCTGAGTCTCTCTGGAAAATCTGGCAGCAGGTCTACATGTGTATCATTCCCCTGTCCTCCTTGTCCCTGCACCAGACAAGTATTCCCAGAGCCGGCTGAATCATTCAGTCATCCTTAGCATATTCCAAATTGTGAGTGGCACCATTTTCCACTCTTATTATCATAAACCTTGTTTCAGCTCTCTAAGTTCCTTGAAGAGATCAGACCTGGAAAGAAAGATCATGTAGACCCGCCTTGTTGGTATTTGTTATTTATGATGTTTTGAGTTCAAGGACCGTTTAAGGGGATGCTGAGTATACTTCAGGGTGTTTTACTTAATCCCATAACACAGAGAAATGTGTAAATGCAGGCATGTGGAGAGAGATAGGCTGAACTTATTCTTGCAAAAGCTATAAAGCTAATTTGCTAGCCCATTGCTGCATTTGCAGAGTGGGCTGCTCCTGTTGACTTCATTGGTGCATTGGCTGAAACAGGTTAGCTCTTGTCACTATTTCAGGGTTCAGTGGAAACCAGTAATTCTTAGGCAGCCTAGGTATTTCAGAACTAGAAAAAGAGAAGGCTGACAGTATGTTTTATACTGTTGGAGCAAAAGAGGAGTGAGACACTGGTTTCCTAAGGAGTTCAGATGATGATAAGTGGCAATATTAAAATCTACGTTTTTGTGGGTCGTCGTTAAGATCAACCATTGTTGAGAAAAGCTGTCATTAAAGCAAGGCACAAAATGCAAACTCTGGCCAGAATGATAGCTTTAACAGTGGATTTTGCAGCTTTTGTTAAATTTCACTGCATTTTTAAGCTGTCTATACTGCTGATAACCAGGGCCTTCTTTGTTCTGGGGGTGGAGGATGGAAGCAGCTGAAGTGTAGACTTAGTGTATTTCAAACATTGGTAATTAAAATGAAAAAGACTTATTTTCCTGAAGAATTTCAATCTCAAATGATGTATAGAAGATTTTTATCCCCCACCCTAGTGCTTCTGCTCTCCTTTTTGAGACACCAGAAGTTATTTCTGGTGACTGGAAGAACCTAGGACACTGCCAGGTTTGAGATAAATCAAGCTTTGATGCACTACTGCCATGTTTTCCAAGTACTGGGACTTGGAGAAAGCACTGAAAGAATCAGCCTTTGGAGAAAAAAGCAGTCATATAATCCTAAGTACTGGGTGCCCAAGTTTGGCTCAGATTTACATTTCTATTGTAAAATCATAAACCTAAAAGTATTCAGGAGATATAAAACTAGATATGTTAGAGCACTAAGGATCAGTGATGCAGTGAAATACCTTAATATATTCATGACTGTCCTCTTATTTGCCATTGTGCTTTTCAGGCCTCTGACATACCAAAACACCTGGTGTGCAATGAAATGAAGACCAAAAAGATTAGGCATAAGCCTCAGCCTCCTCCGGGGGAGACTGGCTAAAGGGCTAAAGGGAAAGTCACAGATTCGTTTCTTTGGGTTTTGCTGTGTCTTAGGTGGATTTTGCAGTATTTGCCTTATGTCCTGCTCTTAATTCTGACTCCCTTCTCTTTTTCGTAGCTACATTCTCTTTTCTTTCCTATAGCTTTATTACCTGTTCCCTGGGTGACAGCTCTCACTAATGAGGACTGGTTTCTTGTGATAGAATCCTCTCATTTCTCTTGGCCCATAAAATCACAGGAATGTCTTTAAAATCAATTTTCCCAGTTAATATTGACTTACTATTCTGTTTAGCCTGCAATATGATTCCTAGAACAATTCCTTCTGTTCATAGACTATATCACCATCACAACTGAAAACATGTTAGCCTTGACCTGAAAGGAAGTTTTGGGGAACCACAGTTGACCTCCATCCTTTTTACTTATATAGCCAAACAAAACTCTGATAGTTACTCTAAAGCTCCCAACTATTACATCAAATTTGGCAGTGATGAACCAAATCAGCTCTTCTCATGGTTTCTGGATTTAGCGTAACCTCGAAGTGATAGAATAAGTTTGCAGGTGACACAGTTGCCCTTTATTCCAGGTGTGGCCCAGCCTGTAGACCAGAATTCCCTGCGTGCATCAAATAGAAGGGAAATCACATGATTACTTGAGCACTGAGACTTAGTTTAAAGTTACTGGAGCAGAATAGCAGGTTTCCGATGGTGCACTATTGCCAACTGCAGTAGAATGAAGGGACATGCACAGACTTAAAAGTCTGGCAGGCTTTACTGCTAGATTTTATTTCAAAACTTTTTCAGAGTTTCTCCTTGTAAACAAGAAACATTCTGTATGATTTGAAATAAAATGTCTCAGGCAGAAAGGCAATACACCGGCATCCCGAGTACTTCTCTTGCCTGTTCACCTTACTAGATTAGTAGTCTCTTCTTGTGGTAGTAGGAATCATTTCACTGACACTACTTTTATTCTTGAGCATAACTCCTACAGTGACATCTGTACTTTTGCAAAACCAAGGGATGGAACAACCAATGAATTTCTTCATGTCTCCAACAAGATAAATAGCTGAGCATAAGCTACTTCTCTCATATGCTTCATTTGAATGCTCTTTCAATTCCTGTACAGTCTGAAAATAATCATGGAAAAAGTAATCTTCGTTTCATAAATGTTTTGCCTACTCAGTTCCATTGGTTGACTTGCAACTTTAACTGTGTACATGAAAATTCATTGGCGTGTTGTTTCCTTTTTCTAAGTTTTATACAGGCAAGATGATTCATATTTGAACAAGAAAAGCAGTATCATTCACAATTAGTTTTAGATAGTTGCAGCTCAGTGCTGAATTTGTGTTCCTTCTCGTTATAACCTATTGGAGGGGAAGCAAAAGAATAAATACCAAGGGCCAGTTTTTCCAGTAGACCTCCAGAAAGTCAAAAATTTGTTGTTAGCCACACAGTCCTCTGTGAACACGGGAGTGTCCCTTTACCAACACGAAAACACAAACACTTGCAGATATCCTTAACATATTTTTGCAAAATGACTCATGGTTGCCTTGAAAAGGTAAATGGAATTGATAAGATTGTGCTGGTATTTCTAGTCAATTAAACTTTTCCAAACACAGAACAATCACCTGTGCTCCTTGGGTATCAAACTCAGCAAATCTGAAGTTGTAATTGTTAGTCCTTTCTTAATGATCAAAGAATCACATTTCATAACAAAATAATTTCTTTTCCTTTTTTTAAAATGCATTTGTCTCACCACCAACAACGACATTGTAAAACTTTTAAAAAACAAATTACTTCTGGGAGGAGAAGAAGCATAAGTAATTTCAGCCCAAAGGGTAATTTTGCAGCTGAATAGAAGGTCTTAGTCTGAGAGAGTTTTCTCAGTCATAACTATAATGCCATGTTATAATGAATGTTAGAAGTCAATCCTTCATTACCTAGCAAATGACAGAAGTGAAATAGAAACCCAGTAGGTGATGTGGATTTAAGACACAATGAAAATATGTTTTTATCAGTCCAATTTAGTTTTCTTTTACTATCAGGTCATTACCTTCTGAATGCAAATCTGGAGAGTGTTTCCACAGCTGCTGTTTGGGAATATTTAGAAGTGCATTAGGAATCATCTAGCTGTTTCTGTCCGTTACAGTACGGAGCATTAATCACTAATCCTTATATGAAAGTATCTGACGATGGTGTACTTAGAGTCTTCCTCCTAAGAGACAACAAGAGGAAAATGACTGTTGTGTTATTAGGAATGTGCAGAGAGCCACAAAGGTCTTTTTATAATTCATAACTACATAATGGAAGGCAGCAAGTGAAGAAAAACGAAGTGTTTTATTTATCACATAGAAAGAGCATCACTTTCCAGAAGACCATTTCAATTTTCTTCATTAGCACAGAGAAGCTCATGTTCCTCTGCTTTTTAATTCCTGATGTTTGGTCCATTTTTGTGGACCATTTATATACAAAAAGGACACAATCAAATACTGCTTTTTAGGTTTGATCTTGTAAGGATCCTTTAGAAGCTCTCCGTCAGAAGTGTTGTGGGAGCAGGAATAAGGAAGCCATTACCTCCTCAATAACATTGTCCCATTCCACACGTATTGCCAGGGAGATGTCCTGGGCAATGAGAAGCCCCCCATTGCCATCACAGTAACATTGAGCTCTGGGTTTCCACTGGCCTTCTGGGAAAGGAAAGTGTCCGTAAGTCACAAGAGAACTGAGCCCTGGCAGGTCTCACAACCAAAAACCATCCTTACAAAAGGCTGCTTGTGTGCTTGTTAAATGCTACTCCCTTATACACCTCAAGAAGCTCTGAAACCTAGAAGAAATCACCGAATTATAACACCATTGAGAACAACTTGTGTTGCGATATAGAAAAACCGACTAAAAGTAAAGATAAAACTGTCAATTACTGCTTTTCATTACAAAGATGATCAGGGCAAATGTCAGGGGATATAACAGATCCAAACATTTAAAACTCGAAGTTACCTTTCTGGTTTTTAAGCTGAATGCAGGCTTCTTTTGCTAAAATATACAAACAAGTGTATGTCTTTACGGACTGACTTAAAAACATGAGCAAATCTGGAAGACAAAAAGCAATTTTTGCACAACAGTATGCATAATACTAGCTACGCAATCATATGTGACTGTAGGTATATATCTCTGTAGCTTAAATAGGTAAAGCTATTCTCTGATGTGCTGAGTGAGCCTTTACAGTTACTAAATAGCCCTTTCTTTCAAAACCGTTTTCCATCTGAGTCACTTTAGAAATTCAGATCAATGTTCTGTAATACATAGTGGTGTTTCTTAATAGTTTGAAATGCACTTGATAGTAATCCAAGACATGAGCCAATACTAAAACTGCATTTAATGGACAGTATTGAAATACGACAAAGACACTTAAAGTAAAATCAGACTCCAATTAAATGTTCACAAATCAGCTTCCAAATTGACCTTTACTTAGCCGAACTGTAGCCTGAAACACAAATTGTAGTAACTTCTAGTATTATTTACAATCACAGACGAGCCAGCTACCTTTCAATAGTGCCTGACCAACATACAGTTAATAGCAAAACCTGTTCTTGAATCCATGGCCTTATATGTTTTCAGTGGGTTTACAATGAAGCATTTGGGATTTACAATGCAGCATTCAGAGTAAATCTTGAAGAGAAGTGCTGACAGCTTATAGTGGGACCTGAGCACTTACCATATGTGATCTGGGCATTCATCAAGTCACCTTGAAACTACCTATATGGAAAGGTGGCTTGGGAATGAATGTCTGAAACCATTGAATTTCAAGTCAAAAAAAAAAGGTAAATATGTGTGCGTGAATGTCCACAAAGTTAACCATCACAGTATTCTGTACCAAAATAATAGCTTGGAGATCACTATGTTCATGAAACATTGTCCAAAACTGTTTGTGAAAAGTAAAAGTAAATTTGAGTGAATGTGGGGAAAAAATATGGTGGTGAGCCAAAAATTTCTCCCTTATTCTTTTTATTGCATCTACAATTATATTCTTTTTTTTCTACTCTGCAGCCTTCTTGCACCTTTCTCTTCAAACAGCTCTTCCTTTGGCCCTATGCAGCCATTTGCTGCTGTGTAAGCTTAAGGAGATGTTTTTGCTAAGAGGCAATGGGAAGGGACCTCAGAACTTCTAGGTGCAGGAGGTGGGGAAAGGATAAGAAAAGGAGAGGGTGAGAGATCTGTATTTTCACCTCTTTTCACCACAGGTCCTCTACAGGCTCCTCACCTGGCCCTTGGGCATCAGGTAAGTTTTGCTGTTTAAAAAAATAGAGCTGAACTCAGACCATGCTGAGTACCAAGTTTAGCCTAGTGAGCGAGCAAGGAATGACATAAAAACAGCTGGTCCATCTGTGAGCAGCAGCCAGGAACAGGAAGAGTTACTATTGATTATTATGTCTGCTCCCAGCACAGAGACTCCTAAGAAAAGCCAGTGTGCTGAACTGGTGCTGATTTACAATTTGGAAAGAGATCAAGACAAAGAAAAGAGCAAAACAAATCAAACTGAGATCTAAATCAAAGAAGATCTACCAGAGGATTGTAAATTACACTGCAAGATTACTTTAATTAGTTGGTTTAATTAATGTGGCAATCAGATCTTTAAAAATTAAAGCAATGCAGAAAATGACTGAATGCCTTTCTAAAGCATTTTTACATTTTCTCCTGAATTTTCCAAGCTTAAATCATTAATCCTTTCAACACACCTACAGCTCAGGTGCTATTGTGTTTTATATAACAGAGAAAAATAACACTCTGAAATCAAAGCAAAAGAGACAGTTTTCAGAGTCACAAAAGCATCCAACTCACCAGGTAGAATTCAGGCATGCACAATTTCTGACTTTTTGGCATGTGTTGCTCCAGCCATCCCAAGACATCAAATCTGCAATTAAGGTAAGATCCAATGTCAACAACAATGTTGCAAAATCTTCACTGAGGATAACTTAATGGCTTGCCCCAATTGCAAGAGAAAAAATGTACCTTCAAGTCAGTGGCGTGTCCCACATATACTGCCACATATGAAACTGTATGAGTGCTTCTTTGAAAATTGAACCCTGAAAACCTTGCTCAAGACTAGACTAGGTCTGGAGTTCAGGTCTGGTAACTTTAGCTCCACAGTCCATCTGGAACATAAACACCTCCAAAAGAGTGGTTCATTCCATCTTGAGATGGGAGTTGATATATTTTTCCCATAGACCAAAGTGCCAGATCCTTTTAGACTCTGCATCCATCTATCAGGTAGCTGAAGGTAGGGAGATAGGTCTGATCCTTAGACAAACCTACTGTCATTTCCTATCATAATTTTCCCAGATCCCTAGAATCTCTTCTCTCCGCCCTTTAGCCTTTCAGTCTAGCATAAATCTTCCTGTAATTTCTTGCTATTTTTTACTACTCCTTCCACTATTAACTATTTACAACAGGAGGGGATAGAGGATTTTATAACATAGTGTTGCATCTGAAACAGATTTTTATTTTAAATTCTATGCATTTTGCACACAGTTGCCACAGCGCAAACACACTTCACTACAGTCCAGAGTACAGCTCACTATTAAGCAACTCTCATTAGGACATGAAAGTAGCCATGGGTTGATGGGACTCATGGACTGATACAATTAGATCAGTTCACTGTAATGTTCTATTAAGGAAAAAAACACCTCTTATTAAGCCTATCTAAGATATAGGTATTATGGTTTAGGTTAATGATGAGAACTCGCGTAAGCAAGTAATATACCAGTAGCCACTGTTACGGCTTGAGAGAACATGCTCTCTCTGGGCTCAACCTGATAAATTATAGAATTAGTCTCACGAAAATGCCTAAGAAACACCTGCATGTATATTCCAGGGATTTGTTTCAATGCTTTTAGTGCCTTCCACCTATGCAATTTACAGAGCCAGAACCAGTGAGGAGCTGAAAGATGGCAGGAGAAGATCTATAATCTTTTCACTGACAGTGAAATAAAGAAGTTTGAAGGAACAGTATGAACCGATCCAAATGTTCTTTTTTATTAGAAAGCAAAGAGAAGGAAAATTCTTTGTGAGGCCTGGAAGTCATGAGGATTGTCTCTGCTGAGCCAATGAGAAATCAGCCGGCAAGCAGAGCTGATTTGCAGACTTTCCCTCAAACAGTGCGAGCCTTCAGGGAAGGACAGCCAGCCCTCACTGCACCCTGACACCCCCTGCTCCACAGCCTCTTCCTGTCCCCCCCCTCCAGTCTGAGGCAAGAGGAGCATTGAGGGCATCCACAGACATAAAGCTAAACCAACACTAGCACACAAGTTCAACACCCTGCGCACACTGAATATAACACCGCCTGCTTCAACACAGGGACTCACCTAAACTGGGACCAGCATAAGGCAAGACAATGTCATCCTTGCCTTAAAGAATTGTTGGTTTCCAAGTACTTTTAAATGTAAGGAAAGCCATTTATAATTGCTTTTATGAAAAGCCACATGTAAAACCCCGCTGTTCTGGGCAGCCCTGTTTCTGTGTGCTCTACTTTGAGCTGTGAGATCTCTGGAGCCTGTAGTTAGGCTGTGACAAGGAAAGATTTTGCCCAAGCAGTGCTCCTTGAGACCTGTCATCACAGAACATGTAGCTCCTGCTTCATAACCATGCTCCTGCAATGCTCACTAACGTCTCTCCTTCAGAAGAGTAACTGTGGTTCTGTGGCAAGACACCAGATGCTGGGCGGGGGGGGAATGCTGAGTGGAGAAGCCCAGTGCTGGTACTCCTGACTTCACAGCATTTCTTTTCCAAACAATGCAGCCAGTGTTCAAAGCACAGCCAGTTCTGACAACAAATGACAATGAGTTTTCTTCTTTGTATTACATGATTACTTCCCTTTACAGGACTTTCACATATTCAGTTACTGGCTAGCAGAGGTAATATAACCAAACTGTAGCCCAGCCCAAACCAAATGTCATCAGCAAGATCTGTTCTTTCAGAAAAACATTAGTCATTCAACGGCTTTATGCCCTGGCCTACTCAGGAGTAGGAAGAGTCTCTTGAGTTAGCTCAGGTCATAAAAGATACAAAAGTGACTAGAGAAGGAGTTTGGAAACAAATGATGTAAAGAACAGTAACACATTGCCAAGACCAGATGGTGATCACTCAGGAGTTTTGAAGTAGTTCAAGGATGAAATAGCTGAATTGCTGAAAGACTTGTGTAACCTTTCATTTAAAGCTGTCTGGGTACTTAAGACTGGAGGATAACATATGTGATGTGGAGGTCCCAGGGGAGAATTACAGGAACACCAGACTAATGTCCATATTGGACAAACTAATAGAAACTACACAGAGTTAACAGGCAACTGCATAAGCATTGTACCATAAATAATCCATCCAGATAGAATCAGTGAAGCTTTAATATAAAAGGCCATAATGCTGCTTTTTTTTTGTGAAGGTGTCAACAAGCTTGTAGGGCAGGGTTATCAGGGCAACGCAGTCTATTTGTAATTTCTCAAGGCTTTGACAAAGGCACTCACCAAAATCAGGTCTTGGAGGGAAGGTCTTGTGTGATTATGAGATAGGAAACGGAACAAACAATCAGTTCTTTCAGTGGACGATGAATGAAAAGAAGTTTTTCAGGGGTCTGTGCTAGGACCTCTACTGTTCAGCATATTCATAAGAACACGTAGCAATGGTAGAATAGTGCAATTAGAAAGCTTGTTGGTGGCACTGCATCTATCAGTCTAGCAAGAGTGCAGGGTGACTGTATGAAGCCTTAGAACAAAACTGAGAAAGAGGAATAAAATGTGTAATAAAATGACAGATGATGTTTGGTACAGCCAAATGCAAATTGGTGAGCATGGGAAAAAAAAATATTCCTAACTTCACACACAAAATGATGGGCTTTAAACTGGTCTTCACTACTCAGGAGGTCCTGGGTTTCTTGTAGGCGGCTCCATTTAAACAACAGTTCAAAACTCAGTAGCAGTCAACAGAGCGACTCAAATGCTTGATGTTATTAGCAAATGAATAGAGAAGAAAATGGAACATTATTCTGTGACTGTATAAATCCATGGTTTGTCCACCATTTGAATTCAATATACATTTCTGTTCCACTCATTGCAGAAAATACTTTAGATTTTGAGAAGACTGAGAGAAAGTCGACAAGGATCATCAAGGGCATGAACAGCTTGTCATATTAAGGATAAATGAAAGAAATTATAAAAATCACTGCAGTCAGGAAAAGTTGTAAATGGGGGTGATGTGGTATATATTTACAAAATAAGTGTGCTGTGGGTGGAAAGGCATTGATCGTTCAGTTTCTTTTAGTACAAGAACTGGAGAGAATGAAATAAAGATAACATGAGGCAGGTCATTGAACCTGGCTTCTGTATTGACCAAAAAAAAAAAAAAAAAAAAAAAAAAAAAATTTATTCACACATAGACACACATTGTTAAATTACTTTAAGTTGCCAAACATTTACATGGGTTTAAAGCAGCATTACACAAGTGCATGGAAGAGAAAGACTGTGAGAATTGTTACATACACTGAAAAACCACATCCAAGCCAGGAAGTCCCTGAACTGAAAAAAAGTTGAAGCCTGAGAAAGATTTAGGAGGAAATGTCACATGTGCTTGACATTTCTTAGATGTTCGTTCATAGATAATTTCAGTAGCCGAGTACTTGGTTCAGGAGGGTAGTTATGACCCAGCAGAGTCATTCAAGTGGTCTTAATATATTTATATCCCACTCAGACCCATGGAATAAGCAGAAGGTTCCTAAGCTTTCAGTGAATGAAGCTCCTTTGAAATGCACTCTCCCAAATGAGCACTTGGTCTTCATTTTTGCCCTTCAGGGAATAAGCCATCCACTACATCAATAGCTATGCTTCAGTCTAAGTACAGTTGAAAAATATTTTAAACCTCTTTGAACATGAGCCTTCAGTGCTAGAGGATCAAGTGGAAACCAATTGTTTTTCTGTGAATGTGGCAGGCTGTGTTTTATTTGCTTCTGCTTCAATAAAATTTGTTTCTGGTAGCCACAGGAGACATCTGGGCACCCCAAATACAGCGTTATTGTAAATGGTAAAGATTTTTTTTTTTTTAGGTATTCTAGAGAGATTCAACTCTCCCTGAATGTCTTCAGACTAGATAAAGAGTGTTTCTTCAACATCTCATCATTACCTTGGAAAGCAAAAGGATTGGGAACAAGAAAACAAAGACAGGGAATAAGTCTGTAGGGTAGGGCAGCAGGAGAAACATGGAGAAAAACAGAGATATGCAGCATGGTAGCTAGCAGAAAACAACCAGTGATAACACAGAAGAGGACTGTGAAAGCCTAATCCATTTTCAAGGGCTTTCAATCAAGATTCTCACCTTGTTATGGACAGATTCCAATACACTTACATATGTTTAATAGCATCTGTTCTGTCAGATGCTATTTGGAAGATGTCTCACAGAAGTCACTGAAGCCATCTGAGCTGAGATGCAATCAGCATGAGTTGGAGATATGGCTCTCACCAAATTAACGCAGACCAGAAACAATCTCTGTGTTGAAACCAGTCCCGAAAAGAACTTAAAACTACTTATTGGCACTCATTCTTCTGAATGGGCTTTCAGGTAAACTCATTGTTTAAATATCATGTCTCATCTCTTCCGAGAGATTACAGTCTTCCAAATTCAGAATAAGTAAGATCTTCAATTTTTAAGGGCAATTTAAGTTAAGGGCAATGATGGGAGGGTGTGTGTGGGGAGTGTGCATTAGGGTGATAGCTCAGAGAAAATGAATCCGATGAAACCTACAGGACTTCCATGACTTGCATGGAAGTCAAATTTTGCTATGGGATCCTGCTTCCATTTAGCACTCAGTTCCACATTAGTGTCCCTAGAATCCCAGGAGCTTAATAAGAACTTCATAAACTCCATTACTTCTGTGAATCCCAAATGAATCTGATGCAGTTCTTGTTAACCTCTAAACTTCAGTGTCTATTATCCTTGACACAACGGTTGCTTCAGTATGTTAATCACTGGTAAAAGGTCACAAAAATTGCTCAACTTATCCTGTTTGCAGAGTGAACCCAAGTATCTTTCCTCTTTAGCACTGAATATAACTAAGGATGCAGTGGACAACTGAAGCATCCAGACTCTGCTTGGGCTTAAGCCATCTGTGGAAGAACAATACTCATTTTTAATGATAAAGAAAACCGTAAGAAGAAAAGCCTGCCCATATGCTGTTTAATATGGATGTATCACACATGGTAATTTCTGCCCCAGGTGTATCTGAGCTGTTAGAGCAAATAGTGTGTTTCCGATTAACGGCTCATTCTTCTCTCTTAATTACAACTGTGTACTTTTCAGAAAAAATCACATCAGACACCATTTTAGAGACATTTAAAAAATCACATCAGAGACAGGCAAGACTGAGAAAGTCAACACTGGTTACCCATTCACATAGTGTCTTGTGTCCCTGCTTTTGGAGATGTGGATATTTGAAGCATTGCTTTCAAAAATAATGCTACAAGAACACAGCCAACTTGATTGGAAAAAGCTCTGAAAGCATGTAACACTTGTGCTACCTGTGGAAGGCAGCATTTTTAGGAAATACGCTGTGCCAGCTTCTGAAAAGGAAGAAGTGCTGAACCTCTTAAATATTATATCAGTATTCTCTTCTTAGCCAACAGACAAACAAAAAAGGCATCCAGCAAGGATGGAAGGACAGCCAGAAACTCAGTCAGGTAATCCATCAGATAGTCTTGAAACCTGCCTGGAGATCATTAGGTCATTCTGTTACAATACCATTTTTTAAACAGGTGCTTTGTGTTTGGGTTGTGATAGGATGAGAGCTCATGGGCTCTGCCCTCCATTCATACATTCGGTAAGAGCTTCTGAAGATGGCATGCACAAGCCCTCCTCAGTTGAGGGGGGAGATGCCAATCACCAGCATGCACTACAACAGAGGGCCTGATCCTGTCACATCTCAACATGAAAATCCTTCCCTAGCTTCAGACAGCAAAGAACTGCAGGAAATCTGGAGGGAGAGAGAAGTTGCCCAATAGAAAAAGCCTTGGTGGTCAAATAGAATTAATGCTAACACCTTTCTCTTCACAGTTTGCAGAAAATGTGAGCTATGATACTCAGAGAAAGGGAGGAAAGATCTCAAGGATTTGATTTAGAGAAATATCCATACTTATCTGTAGACATCTCTGTGTGCATTATACAGTCAGTCACTAATGCTAATCTCTTTACACCCTCCTACATACAAAGCCTGTGGTATCCAAATCACCATAGCATTGCTTGAACTTAGGGTTTTGCACATGTTGTCACAAGTGAAAGGGAGGTGACTAAAACAAAATTGCACAGTTGAACATAACAAAGCCTGTCTCAGGCCAACCACACAGACAAGGTTTTTCCTCCCGAGTTTTGGGTTGGACAGCCTTGTGAATAATGGCAGAAGGAAAAAAGGACAAAGGCAAGAAAGAGTGGTAGCTCCTATCTCCCTGCTGTGTTTTTTTTTTATAGTTTTACTTAATTTTTAAATCTCTCCAAGATGGACTGTTATTGGGGCTTATGCAAGCTCTAAAGAGAGAATTCCGTAGATGGTATGTAGATCCTATGGAGAATTTCTTTCCCCATGACCTGCAAAGATCGGTGTTACCAACAGGAAGGAGATGGTGAAATTTCATCAGCCCTTGCAGTGTAAGGCAGGCAGCGCTGCACCCCATTCACATACCCAGAGCTAAGCCTCTCAGGCTAGGCTAGGATGAAGAGCTGGGTCACCAGGCCAAGCCAAATGACAGAAAGAGAAACACCACACAGGCAAGGGAAGACTAGGAGCTATACATTGGTGGCACAAGAGCATCAGCAGGTTATCTGCCTCACTGAAGCTGCAGGAAAATCCACCCAGGTGACCCCTCTCACCTCTGTCTACACGGATTGTGACAAAGAGAAGAGCATTATAGGCTTCATAAACCTGAACAAACTGAGCTGAAGACTATGGCCAAGAATAGCTTCCAGGTTACTTAGCTTCTTCATCATATATTATTCATAATCTCTGTATTTTCTATGGTTCTCTTCTCCTTTCTTTCATACAGTGTTATCGAACATGTTTAGTGCTTCCAAAGTTTCTAGGCAGTTGCCTGTGGTGGCACATACAGGGGAATGCTTCTGCCTGAACAACAGGAGCAGTTCACATTGAATAAATGGTTGACAAAACATTTCTCCCCGTGTGTGTTTTTTAATGACTCACGTAAATATTCTACCATTCTGTCCAAATATCTGTGTTTATGGCTATCCCCTAGCTTATCTCTGTGGCTTCATTTGAGATCTGTCACCTCCTGTGAGAGCCTTCTCTCCCCTCTCTTGCCTTTTATTACCTCTGAGGCTGCCAAAGGGAAAATTGTGCTACTGTAGTTTTATTTTTTAATTTATTTATTTTTTGCTAGAGATACTGATCCTCATCTCTGTAACTGAGTGAGCTGGGAGAGAGTTTCAATCTAATCCCATCTCTGTTTACCACTTATAAATGAATGGCTGAAATTCAAGACAAGTTTGGCAGCCTGCCACCCCATCAACTGTTTTTGGGTAAAGTGGAGGGGAAGCGTGGGTTTTCAGTAAAAAGCATGGGTAAAGTGTCCATTTCTTGTGCTGGTGCAGAGTAATTTGCTTTTGGAGATTCTGTGTACCCAACACAGTAGAACATCAGAATGCAAGTCAAGAGTTAGGCCCTACATAAGGTTGTATATGTGCAGCATAAATGTTTGTGTTTATGAGTATTTTGAGTGCTCTTTGATTTCTTTCAAGTGGTTTTCACAACTTTCCTTTTTAATACCAAAGGAGATAAAAACCAACACAATGCATACGAAGAAGAAAGGCAATAAAAAGCATACAGTGTTTTCACTTTTTGTCCAAGTCTTTTCCTCCTCCCCTGCAAGAGGAAAAACATATTTTAAAATGAAATAGTGCATGAACATTTTTATATTAATCATATCTTGTTCCATGCTTTAAAACCCCTCTGCAAACAATTCCTCTTCTCTTCTTTATAGAAGGAGGATGCTGGTGCCAGCATAAATGTGCTGGTCTGCAGTCAAAAGGAATACATGTTCAGACCAGCCCAGGAGTGTAAAATTGGCTCAGGCTCTACTAGGTAGATCCAACAGAGCTGGAAAATATCTATATTTTCCCTAGAAGCTTTCAAATCCCGTTACAGTGTTTCCTGAAGCCTGCCCTGATGTTTCTCAGAATCAGGAGCATGTATGAGAGTACAGATGCACTCAGCAAAATCTTGCCTCAGACCAGCCTAAGGCTTCCTATTCTCTAGATAAGTGATCACTAAGATCAAGAGAGAGGAGAAAATTGAAATATAAGGTCATACAGATGGAATAATCCTTCAGAATATTCACCTAATCCTGCTTCCCTGGCTCTAGTGTCTCCAGAATTGAAAAACTCACTTCAGCTCTGTTATCCTGACATGAAGCTCTTTGAAATCAAGACAAAGATTTCTCTCAATTTGTCCACGCTTAAAAAACTTCTTCCCTGCCTTTCTGCAATGCTTTGGCTAAATGGCACCAGTATGACAAGCAGAACATTTGTTTAAGTCCCACGGGCCCAAGAGATCTTAAATATCCCAGATATTTTGGGTGCATTGTCTGGCATAACAGAATTTAAGTTGAGAGGTACAGTGTGCCACAGCTTATCATTGTCCTAGGATCACAAATGGGTGTGTGTAGTAGTACATTTATTCTAATTTTGTGTTTTCCAATGTAGTTTCTCCCAGAGATGTAGATGTTCAAGGCTGCTATATACTCCAGAACCCAAAGCCATCTCACTACTACTTTGAGCGTCCTCCTTACCTGTTAGCAGCATCCTTCAGCAGCCTCTGGGCCTTCATGTAAACCACAAGTTCTTCGGAGCATGAGCTGTGTCTCTTAGGAAGCACTTATTTAATGAAAAAAAAAAAAAAAAAAGAGAAGGAAAAAATTGGGTTTGGTCTAGATCCAGGTCACATCTATGCAAAAGGCTAAAGTCTGAACACCTTTAAGATACAAATGAAGTTTTGCATTATTGTAGGAAAGAATTCAAAGTTGTCATTTCAGCAAAATGAGGTCTGAGACTGTGTCTTAAAAATGGAGAAACAAACACAACGGTTGCAATGCATGCCCCAGGAGAACACTTTGAATGCCAGCTGCACTGTGGACATACATAGGTAGTTCCTGTAATTCCATATTTATATTTAAAGAGGCAGTTAGACATGCAGCAGGGTCTTAGTACCATAGCAGATTCATTACTCACAGTAGGTTCAATTTTCATAGTTTATCAGATCACTTTGGCTTACAGACTCCACTGTAAGTGATCGCAGGCGTGGTTAAGAAAAAAAACATTTTAGTCATAAAGAATGAGAAGTTAACCCTGTAAAACTATATTTAAAACGCTGACTCAGCTTTAGATATTGCAGCAAGACAAAGAAAATGCCATTCTGTCTTTTATTGTGAATGCTAAGTCATCTAAGGGACATAAAACCATAAAGCAGAAACAAAGTGAACCAGAGTCATTGATCTTAGATTTAAAGAGGCAGAAATAACCAGAGATCTGGAGAGGTCTGACTTAAACAGAAGTAATGCTCGGGAACAAATCTGGATCAGCAAATTCTAACACATCTGGTAGCTCAATTACACAGGTCTCTACTGTGCTCGCTTGACTGTGTCGATTTTTTGCCACTTCTATTCTCACTTGGATTTTCAGAGTCTTCTGATTTCCACTTTCTGCATATCACTTATTTTTTTCAAAGAATTCCTGCTCTTTTTCATGTTCCATTTTAAATCAAGTCCCACCTACAGCACATTTTGATATTTCTGAGCTGTCACTTCTACCTATGATTCATTTTTGTGTGTTTTGTCATTCCTAATTTTGCAGTTTCTAGAAGTAGCTGAGGAAGATGGCAGATGATAGAAAGACCTACAGGAGAGAGGGAAGAAAACATCTTGCATTTCTTAGCGAGCTAAACTGCAGGCTGTGACATTTTCAACAGTCCATATGGAGGTGATCAAACTGCCTCCATAGGACAGCAAATGCTTCCCCACAGAGACTTTAATATGCATATATAAAACACTTCAATCACTTATCATGTTCTGTCACTTGGCATTTTTCAGGCTGTGTTTCCTCTGACTTGGGGAATTTTCGGTCCTTCAAGGCATAGCAGAGACGTTGAACCACTGGGCTGTTGGAGGTGATATATTCCCCATGCTGAAATGGCCAGTTACAGTAGCAATT
The DNA here is from genome assembly GCA_013400375.1 of Thinocorus orbignyianus. Classification (NCBI taxonomy): domain Eukaryota; kingdom Metazoa; phylum Chordata; class Aves; order Ciconiiformes; family Thinocoridae; genus Thinocorus; species Thinocorus orbignyianus. Next base: position 955,753 of record VXBW01007863.1, read on the forward strand.
CTTCAGTTACACTGAAGAATATTTTTCTATTGCTGTTGTAAAGCTTTAAAGAAAGATCAGCTCATAGCAACAGATTATCCAGAAACTTCTGGATTAACCAAGTAATAACCAAAAATAATTAATGAGTTGAAATCAGAAAAAAAAAACCTCAAATCTCCAAGATCCAGAGAACCAGAACATGAAAACATGATACCTCAGGCACTATGAATCATCTGGAAATATTGCAATATCTTATTAGGATAATGCTGAGGAGATCTTGTATGCACTTGGATCCATCTTCTTTCCTTCTGTTTTTTTTTAAACTGGGGGGTCTCTAACCAATGTCTCAACTGCTTACCCTACCATATTGAAATATAAACTATTTCCCCCCTTTCATCTGCAGATTGAGAGGGCACTGTAAGGATCCAACCAAGTCAGATGTTAGTTGAAATTCATCAGTCTCATCTCATTAGCTAGTCTCAGAGTAATCTTATTTTGCTTTTTAGATGCAAGTTCTAATGACGATTGCTTAAATTTCACATTGCTTTCTTTCCTGTCATTTACTATATACCTCCTCTTTCTGATATGTCTTGGAACTGTTTCAACATGAAGTGTAGGCAGGGTTGTCATTAGCAATTTGACATATATACAGATGCTATTTCTACTGCATCCTTGTCTGTACTATCCTAGCATAATTAATCAAAGCTGGTATGGCTGTGCAATAAGGAACATATAGGGACTGCTAGCATCTAGAAGGCATTAGTCAACACCAGCTTCTTTTCAGGACTATTTTCATTTAAGTTAATGGCATCAATTCGTTTTCAGTATTTCTGAAAGTCAATCTACTCGTATCTGTCCTCCTTAACATGAAGCCTTAGATGCAGAAGCAGCTAGGAGATATGAACACAGTGAACACCATGACATACACATCAACATATAGGTTTTCACTTAGCCCAGAGACCTCCAGATTAGTGGCCCTACCCACCTGCAGTGTTGTGACACGTGGGGCAGTTCCATCTGTCTGAATAAAATGCTGCCTGGAGGTCCTTGAGAGAGATCCATCTCCAGGATTAGAAAAGGAAGAAGACCAAAGCTGTGCTGCTCCTACACTACAGAGACCTGCTCAGAAAAGTAGTTTATTAGCCCAAGTTCTGTGATGTACTAACCAACTATATTAAGATTCCAGCACCTGACGTGGATTTTCTGCACAGTGCTCTTCCATGTGAACGTGGTATTTCCAGGGTCTTGTATGCACTTACACATATGTTTGTGTATGTTTGCTTTGTCCCTGGAAAGCAATTGTACACTAACAGATGTAGAAGCAGGAGATAGCTAAATTGGTCATGCTGCCAAGATATTAATGAGTTAGAAACTAGACTCCCAGCCATGGTCAAATGCTGGTGTTTTTCATCTGGACAAGGCTGCCGCTCAGATCTGGAATTAATAAAACAGAAATAAATAAATATCTCACAGAGTCATGAAATATTTCAAAATTGAGTCTTTGAAAACCCATGTGAGTGCTGTTTTTGAGGTGAATTATTCAGCCTGAGACCTGCTACAAAATCAAAGCAGGGAAACAATTTTTTCTGAATGTTAGCACACTATAATGGAACAATCTTCTTCTTTCCCAAATATTACGCAAAAGAATTCCAAACCCATTAAAATAAAGGCCTACCTCCTACAATGCCGGACAGTTTTAGGTCCCAAGGACTGAAATACATTGAGGTATATAAGCTTTTAAAAAAATAATTCAGAAGAATTTTAGAAAAACTTCAGACCATTTCTAGAGAAGTAACGCAGTCATTAAAAAAAATTTAGAAATCCTTTTTACCCTCTGTTTATACTCTTCGTATAAGCTAAATTCATTTTGTTGCAGATTGCCAGTTACTGAAGATAATTCTCTTTTCCAAGATAAAATGCAGATTACTTTCTAGGAAAACCACATTCAGTGCTGTTGAGGGACTGCAGAAAATATTTCTGGGGAAAAGAGTATGGTTTATCTCACTTGCAGAGACTTTATCAACTGACATGCATATGATGCAGAAACACTTTTTGAAAAGACATGTTTTTCCAAGGTTCTGATGTGGAGGAATCTGACAACAGAATACTAGTGTTTAAAATATCTTTCTGCCTTTTCAGTGTCAGTGAAATGCTAACTTTGGGCATGAAGCACCCGCCAGAAAACTCTGGAGAGTTACCTATGTAAAGATGATATTTGAAACATGATTTTTTTCTAGCAGTCAGCCTATCTTTGACAGTAACACAGCCATTTCTCTTCCCCCCTTTCCCCCCCCCCAACTTTTTAATGCATCTGCCAGCCTCACAGGTGCCTTTGCATTTCACTCCTTTCTTCCAATCTGCCCTGCACTGGCAGCTCTTTAAATAACCACAGATGTTATTTGGTCACTTTTAGCAGACAGAGCTGAGCATAATTGGCAATATATTTCCCAGTAAATTCATTAGGAAAGAGGAATACATTTTTTCTATTACATCAGCCCTCACACACAGGACCATCATTTCATTTTCCATTTTAAATTTAAATCTACTTCAAAACTTTCCATATCATATTACATTAGACGCCGTCATTCTGTGCTACTTACAAATGGCAGGAGGAAATTGTGAGTAGCAGGCTAATGGCCTAATTTATAGATATGGCAGGGCAGCTGGAAATCAAGTTTCTGCCATGACTATCATCTGGGAGTATTTTCTATTATTAGATCAGATCCTGAGGCAACTTTCTGGAACTTCAGCTACAGAAGGACTCTTTTAGCCACTCCATTGGAAAACACTGAAAACTCCTCCCCAAACCACTTCCCAAGGCACTGTGTTTAACACTTTGTAAAGGTCTCTTGTAGCACTTGGAAATACTCTTTATTTCTTCAAGCAACTACTTGACTGAATGAGATGTAGCACTGCACTCTGTCCCACAATTTCATGTAACTTTATGCATGCATTTCAGTCTGACACATCTTCATTCATTGAATCCTGTCACAATTTGGAAATTAATGAACACAGTCGCTACAAACATCCACATGCATGTAGCTCTTACTCTGGCCAAGTACTGGAGCAGTCAACTCTTTTTGAGAAATAGTAAATGTGAGCTGACTGAATCCCACACCTGGCTTTGAAGAGAACCACAAAATCCCCTGACAGTGTAGGTCTTCCATATTCCAGAATACCAAATTCTCATTTTCTTACCATGTGTATGGATACTCTGCTACTCTGCATGCACAGCTCAAACTGCCAGTGTCACTTTCCCTCTGCCCAAAGATCTTTTATCTCTCATAGAGCTCTGTGTACTGACAATGCTCTTCTTTCCACCGTTACTATTTATTAACCTGTATCTCCAACAGCAGTATTGGTGAACAGCTCTTCTCTACTGGGGCGGACCTGTCACATCCCTCTGCTGCTGACACCACTGTTAGCTAGGCCTGTCAGAGAACTAGGATAGGGAAAGAATCCAGCCAGCTACACAATCAGTTGTGCTGACACAATGAGTGGAGCAGCACAGGACTGTAAGCAAACATCAGGGAGCAGGACTCTTTAGGAAGCCCAGCTGTCAGATACCTATGTGACAGTGAGCTGTCATCACATCTGTACTATGTCAGGGTGGGCCTCTCCACCCAAAGCATGTATGTCACCTATTTACTAACAGGAATCCAGAAGGGACTGGGTCAGGGTCACTTTGAGTTCCTGCCATTCCAAATGAATGACAAAGGGAGCAAGATGCATCCAGAGTAGGAGCAGAAAGCAGGAGTTCTGTGGTATATAGAATATTTCTGGTTCCAGTTTTTAAGAAATGCTTATTTTAAATTGTGAAGACCCAGGTGAGGGCAAGGCTGTTCACTGTAGATAGGAAAAGATGGTCTTCATGTCCATTTTGGTGTTGTCTCTGCTCTTGCTAACGGGTATCTCTAGTCCTGTACAAACTCCCCATTGAGACTGGCTGACACAGCAGAAACAGAAGCTGTTCCTGGGACTGGTCACAGACTACAACTTGGAAAAGTACTGTATATTTGGGGAAAATAATATTTAGAAGCTTGACTATTCTTCACACAAAAGGAATAGAACCACTTTGGCTTTATTTCCTATAAGGAAAATACCTGCAACAGCTTGATGAAGAATAGCAAAGACTAAGGCTGAGTTGTTTGGAGACAAAACTGAGCCTGTGTGATCTTTGAAAACTCACCTTACTCTCAAGTTTCTTTTCACCTCTGCCATAACCTGAGGGCTCCTTCCCAGTCTCACTGCAAGCATTCTGTCCTCTCTGATCATGGGATAAGCCCCCTGATCTTTGCATATTCACAGCTGTTCAAACATCCTCTGCAGTACAACAAAGTTTGTGTGCATCTTCCTATTGAGTCTCTTTCTTCCTCCTTCCTGATCTATAGCCTCTGTCTGCCTTGGGAAATGAAACCTAGCAGCATGGACAATTTTTTATTCTTGCTTCAATCTGCTGCTGAATACACATGCTGCAAGTTGAGGAGCTATGAATGATAGAGTCTATGTAAATTTAACTTAATGACAGCTGGATAAAGAATGATGGGTTAGAAAGCAGAGCACAAAGGCCTTTGGGTCGAGTATGTAAATTAAGTCAGAGTTTACATGTGAAAGACCACATATTAGGAGAGAAATAGTGAAGGTTTTAAAGGGTGGGAGTGGTATCAGAGACCTTTGGAGGTCTGTAGGAAGGCAATATAATTTCTTTTGTGAATCAAAGCAGGTACAGATTCTTAACCCCATTGATCTGTATATACTAAAGTTCTGGTGACATCCCTAAAAAGTAAAATAATCGTGAGCAGGTTCATGCTTCTCTAACTGAGACACTGTCTCAGATCATGGTTATATCATGCTCTGACATGAGACCGTGCCTCAGAAAACAGTAAAGGCGTGTTTTTCTGATCTGATGTCCACCACTTATTTGGATTCATAAAGTTGTATATGCATTCATTAAATTGTCTGTTCAAGCAGAAAAGATCACTAAGAATGTCATTACTAGTCATGACCCATAAACACCTTTGTTCACAGACTACACAAATTACCTTCAGACTGGTTGGCGTCTCTCCAGTTATGATCTTTCTTCTTGATTTATTCATAGCTACCAACTTATAAACATTAATGTGAAAACAATGAAATGGACTCTAAAAGAAGTAGAAAAAAACCCCAACATAATAATCACATTTTGACTTCCTGACTACTCATTATTTATAGTGAAATTGAGACTGGCATGTATCTATGAGTTTTTCCACATTATTTCCCATAATCAGTGGGTTTCAATGCCTAACCGTACAATGACATCATTACCACAAGGAAATATGAGAGACAAATAATTCTGCAGGAAAAAATACAGAAAGCATCCCTTGTCATTTTTGCTATAATGAAGACTCCAAACCTTACTCTCATGGTTTCTTACAAGAATTATAACATAACACATCAGTATTTGGCATGTGACACTAAGCAATTGAGATGCCAGTACTTAGGGACATAAGGAATGACAGCAGAAAGAAAAGATGTCACATGTCACTACTATCACAACCTGTTCCTGCTGCTGGCACTTTCTTTAGCTTCCGTGTCCTGGCATGGATTCTACAACCTTAATACAATTCTAATTGCATTAAGAGGTTTTAAAATATCCCCTCACGAACAAATGCAGATCCGTGTTAAATTCAATGGAAATTGTGCTCATACTGCCAAAATGCATAATTAAGAACAAGATTTAGCTATCTTCTGGGAAATACAGCTTGTAAGAGGACATGTCCTGAGGTCTGCTATGCCATCCTGCCTGAGAACCCAAGCACAGTCTAACAAGGGTAAGCTAAAGGACTGTCCAGCCTGGTATCCTCTCTCAAACAATAGACTGGACTGGATACTTAGAAGTGAACTTTGCATGTGGCACCTCCTAACCTCTGTGCTGGAGAGTCTTCTCTGCCATATGTATCATTCAGATCATCAGGACTGAGAACTAGCTGTTCCTCCTGCCCTATGTCTCTCCAGGAGGCAGACAGTGGAGCAGGCATCTCAACAAAAACCTCAAAAATTGGGTTGACAATTCATTGGAGACAGAAATTTCTCATCTCCCTGGAAATTGGCCCTTACCACAATAGAATCATCATTACCTTTGGCCTCTTCCCTAAAAAACCACAAAATTTGTAGACTATTGACAGACGCAGCTTCCAGCTTACCCTGAGGAAGCTATACATACAGGCACAGAAACACAGTGAAATTAAAATCAAAGCAGCAAGAATATGCATTATCAAAATGAGAAATTAAGCAACATGGGGAAAACAGATTTTCTGACAAGATGATTCCATATATTGTCTCAAAGAGATGACCATTCTTCCTTCTCTTTCAAGTACGTGTCAAATCTCAGACCCAAAGGGTGACTTTCTCGGACAGCTTGGAAATACTATCTTTACAGCTTTTGTTGTCCTACCTGCTTCCAAAGCCACAAACACAAGTTTATGCCAAGAACTCCACTACAGTCCAGCTTTCTTCTGTTTACATATATAAACCTGGCACTGGAGGCTACATGCAACTAAAGAATCAGCTTGACCATCTCTGTATTACAGTTAAAAACTTTTTTCAAATACAGTTTTCCAGCCATGCATCTAAACCTACACTCAGTTTGATGCACTTGAAGTATGCAAAGTCAGTGGATCAGGCCATTCAGCAATGTTCCATTTTTTTGCTTGAAAGTATTTTTAATTTTTTAAAAAATAATTAGATTTTCTAACTTATCATCCCATTTCCTGATATATTTGCTCCACATTTTCAACTTTCTTCCACAGTAAGGTCTAGATGGACTAAGAAAAAAGAAAGGTCAGACCTACAGTAAACTGTGAAACTGGAAGATTCTGTACATTCTGCATCAGTAGGTGACTTTGTTGAGACAGTGACTAAACTCTGACCTTGGTAGCTGAGCCTATCAGATTGTTGGGGATGAGATCAGAGAAAATCCATCCTTTCATCCTTTCTAAAGAGTCCAAGTGAGATAAATAATAATTTCTTAGCTTTAGAGTTTAAGTGTAGAAGAGAAGAAACATTAGGAAACTGCCCAATATCTTTTAAAAGGTGCTAGCTGTGCAAATTCACCCACTTGCTTGTATTTAGAGTATGTTTTTGCTGGTAGAAGGCATTATTAAAGAAGGGATAAGTTGTTTCATGTCTTAAATAAGAGTCTGATTTCTCTAAAAGAAGACTTTAGGGAAGAAGAAATAAAAGCAGAGTTTGGTTTGTGCCATTCTGATCCATGTCTGGCAGTCTTCTACAACTGGAGTTTGTAGCAGGAGAATTGAAGGTAGCTGGGTTTGGATTCCTGTTCTACTGGGATTCTCTCTGTTTTGCTGTATGAAATACTGCATACTGAAAACTACACACAGATACAGAAGACTGGTAGGTCTTCTGCCAAACTGCAGGATCTTAGGGATTCTCCCCACAACAAGCCAAGCGGTTGACACATTCCCCTGTCCAGCTTGGCCATTCTCTACCCTTGCAGATGTATTTATTTCTTTCCCAGTTTTGCCTCTGTTGTGCACAGACAAAAAGCATAGACATACTGAAACTCCATAGGATGAGCTATTCTTTGTTTTTGCATTCATATCCTAAACAGACATTTATGATGGAAGGTATGTATCCATGTACACAACATTTTTTTAAATTGGGCAAATGAAAAAAATCATTTGATAAGAACAACTAGCTTTAAGAAATGTCAAAGTATGGATACTGGATAGTGTTTCCCTTCTCTTGGAAGCTGTGCTAAAGGATTAACAAGCTGCCGTACTTGGAGAGCACCTCTTTTTTACCAGCTTAGGTACAAGATTAATGCAAAGCTCTGATTGTTCCATGCTCTTCAAGAGTTTTGAATTGTTCACATCTCAGAAGCAAAGCATAGCTTTTCTGCTTTCCTTCAACAAATATTCAGCTTGCAGTCTCAGATGGGATACTGGTCATGCAAATGATTAGAAATTTGCTCCTGAGCTGTTTTTGTTCCATGTATTAAATTTTCCATTGCATTTGATCACTACCTTAAATGGCAACTCCTTCTCAAAGGCTGGAATCTCTTCATCATTGCCTAGAAAAAGGCAGATATTAAATGCATGTATTTATAAATATAATAAGATACTATATAGATAGCACATATAGCATAGAGAGATATATAATATTCTATATCTATACATGTATGTATATATAATCATACAAAAGCGAGGTACACTTTTTAGACAAACTGCATTTCCATTTTTTCCTTATAGGATACATACTCCGTTCTCAGGATGAAAAGAGTATGAAAGAATGAAAAAGCTACTCCTGACAGATTATTCACAGATGTTAACATGTTGCTGGAAGTTATTTAGCTACTGTGGTGGCAGCTGAAACAACAATATCTGTAGAGTTCAAAATAGTAAAAAGAGTATATTCACTGAAAAAGAACCTTATTTTTCACTCCTTTGTTATCTTTGTATATATTATTCTTGGTTATTTCTCAAACTGATGAAATGTCTACAGAAGTTGTTAAGCTGATACCCAAGAGAACCTCATTTCACACAAAGAACAACTGCAAAAATTTCTGAGAAGTTCCTGTCTCCCCAGGGCTCTACAAACTCTGATCAGCAGTGAAGACAGCATGTCTTTGTAACCGTTCTTAGTCCTCCAAACCACAAACGGAGGTGGTATGTCCACAATCACAAGCTATACTATGGATGCTGCAAGTACTTCTAAGGTCTGAGGTTCAGCATTCTAGTTGTTCCACTACACAGCTGGGTGCACCATCCCACCATCCAGATTTCCATGGAAGGTCTTCTCTGCCAGTCTCTGAATATGAATAATGAAGGCTTTGTGGAGTGAACTGCACAATGTGTCCTCTCCAGATATCCCCAGAAACATGGCAACAATACTTCAAGTTTCAATTCATGGAAAACACCTCACTAATTTGTATTCAACATTGACTTTCAGTGGGGACTTAAAGATTCTGTATCCTGTTAACAATCCATCCTCTTGCTTTTTTAATCTAATTAATATTGAATTATATAAACTCTAAAGGGTTATGCCGTGATTAATTTCACTAGTAGTTCTTCAGATTTCTAAAATGAAAAACAATTAGCAGTTGCTCTAAAAGCTTACTTGTGAGCCTTGGCAAGTTAATGCTATGTGCGCACATGAAATGCTAACCATGTTAGTGATATTGGTTTATGTTAATATGATAATGAAAGAGCAGAGAAACAAACAAAATTCAAGTGCCTTGAGTTCCAACGCAGTACAAAGAGTGCTTGTCACTTTCAGGGTTTTGCTTGTGCAGGCAGAAAAATGCCTTCCATACCGCAAAGCTCCTCAAACCTGCCAGCCAGAGCATGGAGCCACAGCCATTACACTACACGGTTGTCACAACTCATTTAAGCACTCCGATCACTTGTGGCCTGCTAGGCTCGACATTTCCCCAGTGCACAGGTGACAGACATCTGTCTGTGTCACCAATTTTGTGAGCACAGATCACTTGGCAGCGGCAGGAGAAGTTCAATAACCAGTGCACAACAGAACGTTCAGAAGCAAAGTGTCAGAGGCATTGACAAACGGCAGCGATGTTCTGATAGCGGTCGACAAGGTCACACATGCAAGTGAAGCTTTGTTGTAAGCAAACTGCAAGAGCCTGTTATGATCAGAGGCTCTCAAAAAAAAAAAACAAACCACAAACCCGCAGGCAAATAAGCCACTGACCCTTATTTGTCCTGAAGAAACAAAAATCTTTTCAGCTACTGTGGGGGATCAGTGTATGTAAAATAGAGATAGGTTCAAGATTCCAGAGTGAGATGCAATCTGGATTACAATGTAGAATCATCCCTTTTTTCCTGCTGAAAAAAGTGTCTTTTCAGGCTTGTTCAGAAGAGTGGAGCAGGGCTTATCTCTGCTGCACAGGCCTCACAATGCAAGAAAAGGCTCATCTGAAGTACACTGGAAAAAAACACCAATGTCTCAGAGAGATTTCAACTGACCATATATTAATTGCCTTCTGGCAAATAAAACTTGCTGGTTCAGAGGTTATATTTTAGGAAAGCAATCCTAAGTTGATTATGAGTCAGTGTGGGTTTACTGTACAGAGGCCTTCTGAGGCAAGCACTGCAAGTAAAATTCAATACAAGCAAGAAGGCACTGATATCCTGGATGTCTTCCCTGGGTGTGCAAAAGATGAGAAACTTTTCTCTTTTTGTACACATAAGTTAAAAACATGCATTCCTCCCTCAAGCACTGACTCAGCCATTGCATAAGGATTATTTGTACCGATTGCAGTTAAATCTCTTCAACACAAACTTACTTTGGGCTGTTGCCAAGACTTCAATGGAAGCTCTGCTAAAGCAGCCGTAAAAAAATAATTTCATTTGTGCTAAGATGCACCCTGAACCTGAGCTTGCCTGCCTTCCTTCACTTTCTGTAATTCCAGCTGATTCTTGGTTTTCAGACCTCAGTTTTTAGAATCTTCTAGTGCTTTTCCACACTCACACAAAGATTTTCTGGTTTTGCTATCTATACACTCTCTCTGTTTCCATCTTCCATTAACCTGGTTGGCAACAGACCTAGAAGAGAACAAACATGTAATCAAGGAATTATTATTATTAGTCAAGTCAAGGGATGACACCTCCACTGTTGGCACTCATACCAAGTTGGTCAGCCAGCAAAATATCACTGCTACATGAAATTCACAGACAGAATACATGCTGTTACAAGCCTTTCTGCCCATGTGTATTATGTTAAGTGTATAGAGGCACAGGCTAAAAGTAAGTAAACCAATGTGGGAAACTTGGATACAGAAGAGTTTTTAAAGTTAAGACTTTAAAAAAGCCAACAAGTGTGAAGAAGAACATGGTGTAACAAATATTTGAGGGATTAAGTCATTAAACTAGAGATTATTTTTTCAAATAGGTTCCCATAAAAGTTTGTAAAATTACAACAGTAAGTAGTCAATTACAGTGTCAACAAACAAAACTTATTACGGTAGTCTATGAAAATATATAATCAGCTCAAGTTCACCCTTTCAGATACCTTGCAAGAACCTAAAAGCAACGTGGTAGACTGAAATGCTTGGCTCTATGTGGTAATAACAATATCTTAAAAAGTCAGGGAAAAGTATAATCTGTGGTGCACGGCAATACTGAAGATGAAATAATTATATAGGAATGATATAGTAGGGGTATCTCTGAAGGAGTATTTACATGTTAAAGAAAGCCGAGAATCAGATAAGACACAAATATTAACAATGTTAATTAGAAGCACTGAGACCACATAAAGTGAATTTTCCATGCCTTAATTTAAAAGGAATATTATTATTACATTCTTAACCGTCCAGAAGAGTGGCTGAGAAAAAAAGTATAAGTACAGAAGACAAATAATAGAAAAGTTTTACCTCCAAGCAATACTTGATCATTTCCCAAGTACACTGTTGGATTTGAATCAAAATTACACTGACATAGTGACAATGGTTATTTGAAAAAAAGAAGTCTCAAAAAGAGCAAGTCACAGGCATGTCAAACACCAGCATTTATTCTTGGCATGTTAGAAGTATAGAATAGTATAGAACATCATAGAACCGCAGCAACCTGCTACTGGCTAATAACATCTTTCTCAAATTATGAGAAGCAGGAGGCTTCCGGGTCATGGGTGCTGTACAGCTGATGGGTGATGGGAGTATAACAAAGTACATTTGTAGGGTTACAGATGAATGAACTCTGCACTGGTATTCACACTGGAGGAACTTAATTGTGTTTCTTCAGCCACACAGTGCTTTGCAGGGACTATTACAAAGAGTTGCCTGAAAGTGAAGAGGCAGCACTAAAGGTTTTAGAACAAACCAGTAGACGTAGTAGCTAAAAATGCTCCAAAACCAGATATCACTGAAGAGAGCTAAAGGAATTCAACTGGGAACTGTAAACTCTCACTTAAATCAGATATACTATCTGAAGAATGGGGGATAGGAAATCTGATGACAATTTCTTGAAAGATTTCGAGGAGCAAGGCAAATAAACCTAACTTCCTTCCAGGGAATCAGCAAAAACTACAATATAGACAGAACTACCTTCAAGTCACACGTAATCTAGTCCTCTGAGGCTTAGGTTGCCTACACAGACAACCAGAGGATCTACAGAGATTGGATCCACACTACTTCACATTTTTCGTATGCCTCATATTCTAGAGTATACATAGCATGTCCTATCATAAGTGAACAATTTTCTGATCCAAAATAATTTTTTAAAATTCAATTGCTTGGTCAATGTGGTCTAGATCACCAAAACCAACCAACCAAAAAACACCCAAAACCCAACTTTCCTAGACTTGATGGATGAAATACAGTAAATAGTAAGAAAAACCTGATAATCTATGTACTTGAATTGACTATTGCAGTGTCAAGAAACACACACTGATCATATGTGATCAGCTTCCATAGTCCACAGACCCATGACATGTTTCATGTCATCAGTTTTTGCTACATTCACATTTAATCTGCTTTAGCTTGTCCTTATCCTTCCTCTGATTGATTTTTCCATTCCTCACTGATCATTTATCTCAAGCTCTTGTGCCATCAATCCGTTCTCTGGTCTATGCCATTCCCTATAATGTCTAATGATTTTCCCATTCTTGCTGCTCAGCTAGTTTTCAGTATGTTTTCTCAAGTAAACACAAAGGTTTTTTGTAGATTTTTGGCATATCTTTGTTCAACTTCTTGTCCCATCGGTGTTTAAGCCTGTAGAGCCCTTTCATATTACCCATAAATGAAGTTTAACCTTGTGACAGCAAGATATTTTCCCACGACTACTCAAAACTGATTTTGTCTGATAAATTCTGGCTCTGATCTTATTATTTCATTAATAATCATTTGGCATAAGAGTTCTCAAATATTTAACATGGCACATGGCATTTCATCTTGCTTTTCATGTGCCTTTCGTTTCCTGAGCTTTGATCTTCATTCAAACTCCTGAGCTGCGGAGAGCACTGATCATATGTTAAAGCTCTTTTTCTCTGAAATGGCCATGACCTACTCTATTTTAGTATGATTTGTACCCAACATTCTACCAGTTAAATAGATTCTATATCTGCATGAGCTGCCTGAGAACTATGTACCAATTTACTTCAAAACAGAGAAACCAGCATTGAACACACTTTTTGACATTAAGCACTATCCTGTTAAGATGCTTGTACAAAATTGTTAAACAAATTTTACTTAATGAAAGACTGAACCTTGTTTATAATTTTCTAGAGTAATTCTTACAGTTTGTGTGCAATCCAGCCATGCCAGAACAAGAAGTGCAAGGCCAGCTAACATACTGGTGTAGCTACTGTTACTAGAGCAGAGCAGCATTATCTGAAGTCACAGACCCATAACTTATCTGTAGACGTGCTGAAATGATGCTTGTGAAACCAAACAGTAACTATGTGTCATCTAGAAAGAGACAAACTGCAAAGGACAAGAGACAAGTGCACCGACTAGTGTGTATGGTTGATTCATCATGTCATTGCAGCAGATTAGAACTCTGAAAGTAAGGTTTAGCCTCTAAAGTGAGAGAAACAGACAGGCTAAGAATATTTCAGAAGTTGAAGATTATGGCCACTAACTTTCTCTTGATTTTTAATTATATATCAGATACCTAGGGCTCTACCTCAGACATGACCCTATATAGACATGTAAGAAGAGAGAAATGCTTTTTTTTAAAAACAACCATTTAATGTTAAAATCAATTTCAAAGGCTCAGTAACATCCAAATAAAACATTTTGTCATTGAGGTTCTGTACTTTTTTCCAGAGAAACCAATGGCAAAATTCCCATTGAAAGGAAGACTTTAAATGCATTAATATTCTCAGATAGCAGGATCTAATAGAAGATTGAGTGAAACTTCTCAATCTAAAGATGACCAAGAAGAAGACAGAAATAGATTTCAAGAATATACAAATTTTTTGCAAAGAGAAAAATAACAATATTCATCAAGAAAAGGATAATAAATAAGGAATTTGAATGGAACTTTAAAGTGAGAAAGCTCAGTTTAGACAAGAAAAACTTCTCAACGTTAACTATTGTGGAATAGCAGGCTAGAGCACCTGGAGAGATTTTAAGTCTTAAAATATGAATGTTTCTCAGTCACATGACCTCCTCAGGGGTTTTGACAGAGACCAGAATAATTGCAAATACTATACAGCAACAGCTCAGTGACCCCAGATGGAAGCAGCCTGAGTCTTCCTAACTTCTGAGCAAGAACAGAGCACAACTACTGGCTGCCAAGCTTCTGCATTAGTTGGTGAATTACCAACACCAGTTCAACTAGATCAAGAGAGTGAATACAAATTATTACATGTAGTAGGTCTATCTGGTTATCATTTCTTTGTCCCAGAATGACTGAGCTTTTGCTCATTCAGAGACTGGTAAAAGGTTCAACTTTGAGGCTTGCAAAAAAAAAAAAAAAAATCCAGAAAATTATTGGTTATACACAGCCTTCTGTAAGAAGTTAAACAGGTCTAACTGATCCTACCTTGACACAATAGAATCAATCTCAAAATCCTTTCCAGACTTATTTTTCTATTATTCTAGTGATCTTATTGACCTAGAGAAAGAAAGAAGGGAAAATATGTCTTGCATCAATTGCACAAGCAAACATGTTACAGGATATAATAATATTTCATTGTTTTTATGCACATGGATATTGTTAAAGCTATTCCTTTCCAAACACTTTCAAATGGATATTGTTAAAGCTATTCCAATCCAAACATTTTAAAATAAAAGAGATCAGTGACTCTTATTCCACATTAACGAATGTCCACACATGCAAGTAATCCAGCAATGTTCTTGCAAAATAACTATATGCCCAGAGAAGACCTTACTTAAAATGAGCAGTATGAACACCTGAAAATAACTTAAGCACTGATTAAACATTACATGAAATGGCTTGAGAAATTACTTAATGAGTTGAAGAACAGAAAATAGACTGCTGATGCTTCTATTTTAACATTCTTGTTGAAGTTTTCCTCTCCTCTCCATCTTACTTTGCTTTTTTTTAAGTGACAAGCATTTACTTGTCACTTAAATTAATCAAAATGTGAAAGCATCAAGATACAATTCACACATACAATAACTAAAGAAAAACAATTTAGAGGCACGTTAGAAAGATAGCTCCACCTCAATCCAACATTTCTGTTAATAAATAAAATTATCATTATCAATAGTAGTCTTATTGAGGCTTCTTCTGGCTTTTGCACATGCAAACAAGATTACCAAAACTAGGATGGCATTTAAACTGGCTAATCTTTCATACCATTTCATACTAACAAAGAACATAATTTTTCTAAAATTTCAGAACAGCAACTGCTGAGATGAAGAATGGATCCTTCAGAAATTTATGTTTAAACTCTTTTATTTTGTTCCAGGTTTTCAAGAATTTGCTTTTTTGCTACTTACCTGGATAATAGACATAGCCATTTGCCAGAATATTCTCTGAATTTTAGGCATCCCCTTACTGGACTCCAACACTCTCACTCTGCTTCAATAATGTCCAGTTCCCCTGTATCCTCTAACCTGACATCTTCTTAACGTGACATAAATATTACTAACCTCTCCTCCTGCACTTTATGACCTATGTGCTGAGAAAAAGATTTTTATGCAGTTCCTCCACTAGGATTTCCTCTCGAGTTTGCAGTGTCCCTGAAAACCCCCCTGGCATTTTTACAACTATATAGAGTTCAAAAGTACGTGGACATGCAAATGTCTATGTCATTAATTGCTTATGGGCCTTCATGCTGGATTGAATTCCATTCATAAAGCAATGTTTAAGTCCCTTAAATCATTAACATTAGAGTATGACTGCCAAATCTGTGTCATTTCTGAAAACAGAAACAGATTAAATTCCATATTAGTTTTCCAGCTATGCTCAGCAGCAGCTTGAAGATTTTAAGCCAGTTAAAACACTTCCTTTAAGCATGTTTCCTTAGTATCTAATATTCTTTCTCTCAGATCAATCTAATCAACAGTTGCTTAATTTGCTGCATACATATCTTTGCATACAAGCATTAATATACGGGAATCTAAAAGGGCTACAAAGCCTTTCAGTGGTTCAATGTACACTGTTTTCTGTAGGCATGTTGGTCCTTCCAGTATAAAAGGAAGGACGGGTGGGTGACAACAAGTCCAGGAGTGGTGTCTGGTGACTGGAGGCAGAAGAGGTCTCAGAAAAAGCTTCGACCCACAGGTCTGCTGTTCTGGCCTCTGAATCTTCTGGGTAGTTCCTGCAGCAAATATGATGCTCTATGTCCACCACCCTTGAGGGGAGGAATTATTTTTTTAATCTCAGTGTCCGAACAACAGAAACCCTCCCGTCACTTTCAAATCAAGCATTCAACTTCGATGTACCACTGGCATTTCTGCTCTGGTCACAGCATGTGTACAGCATAATGATGCTTTCTCTCTAAATCAGACAGAGCTGTAGCATAGCTGGAGTGACAAGTCCACACTCTGATAAGTTGCCATGATTTCTATACAAGCTTTAAAAATAGGCTTAATGAATAGGTTGAATAGCATGAAACTAGGGTGGAAGCCTGAAACAAAGCCTAAAGGTAAAACATAGTAGAAACATCCAGACAAAACAGCCTGACACTGAAATAACACTACGACACTTCCTCTCCTGTCCCCTTCTATCGCTGTTCAAGAATAGTGTCAGGCAAGTGGTAGTATAATTGGAAATAAGTGATCTAATTGCACTCATATTGTCAATACAATAAGATGTGGATGTACGCACACTTGGGGCCAAAAGGACCTCATCAGTTCTTTAGTGTAATGTAAATG
Source organism: Thinocorus orbignyianus (assembly GCA_013400375.1). Taxonomy (NCBI): domain Eukaryota; kingdom Metazoa; phylum Chordata; class Aves; order Ciconiiformes; family Thinocoridae; genus Thinocorus; species Thinocorus orbignyianus. The sequence continues at coordinate 972,536 of VXBW01007863.1, forward strand.
TATAAAACTGGTTTTAAGAATGCCATTGCAAACAAGGGGAAAGTTCCTTGAAAATGCTGACATCCATCATTATCATACAACTTGGGAACAGCCCGTTAGTCCTTAAGGTAGGAAAGAGGTTTGGGAGAAGACTCTACAGCATGTAGTTTTCACTCTGTTGCGGAGCCTTCGTGGGAGATCTGAGCTGCCAGCCCACTTTCGGTCAAAATGATTACAAGTTCACTACCACAGATAAGTGTTAGAGAGCAACAGAAACAGAATGTAAAATAGACAGAGGAAAAAGAGTATGAAGCATTTAAGAGCCACTGCAGAAAGAAAGAAAAGGTGTCACATGATCACAGGCAGGATTCAAACATGTAAACAGCACATTATTAGTGCTTGAATCTCCTAGAGAGTAAACTCACGATTTCATCTGTACGCCAAGAAAACTAAAGTCTAAAGTCGCTCGTGGCTTGCAGAGCTAGACAAGAAACAGCTGTCGAGCTTGTGATGATCATCTAGCTAGATGACTAGTCCATAGCTTTTTAATTGGCCTTTCTATTCTCAGTCACTGCTTTGAGGCTAGATTTTATAAGTAGTGGCTGTCATCTATCATCTATGATTCGTTAATGATCTGGTATGTACAGCTTCCATGAAGCAATTTCTTTTGAGTTCAAAGAAATTGCTCCCTACCAATAGATACCATTTATCAAAACCTACCATCAGAACTGATGCAAAGCAGCCCCTTCTTGGTAGTTGCATCAGAAAAACTAAGGACTGAAGATATATAAAATTGTATTTGTGCCAAAGATTAAATGCCCCTGCCTGTTCTTGATCACTTTTTAGTCATACCATCCAATGCAGATGGATAACCTTGCATTTCAAGTTTCATCTATTCTTACAAGAATCAATTTTCAAAATCTTTTATCAATGTGGAATTAGGTCTTCGGTTTGGGATTTTTCTCAAGTGTTAGGGGATGTTCACAAGTTCAGAAGATGACAGCATTTCATGCAGGGGTCAGAGGAAGACTTGGGAAGATTAGATTTCTGAACAGAAATCTTAAAACAAACTATCTGTTTCCAGAAAGCCTGGAAAATTATAAATTACAAATTATTCTCCCTTCTGATTTTTAGCCACACCCAAGCTCTAGCTACCGCTTTTGTCTTGAAGCAACACTGAGTTCAAATCTGTTCTTAACTAGTTGATCAATTCAAGCCAATGTAGTTTCAGCTAGAGACTGAAAACGGAGTAGCAAAGCAATAGCCAATTCTCCTGATTCTTTATGATGCCCCAACATGGGACAGGAATTCCCCCATTAGCTCATGTAGATAGAGAGTTCTACATCCAAGGCTGTCAGCTGACCACATTTTACAAACATTACCTCCACTTAAGTTGTATTTGTATCTGGTATTCCTGTAGTAATTATCCTTCAGGCTGTACTTTAAAATACTTTATTCAATTAGACAGATGAAGACATAAGGAGTTGCATAAATGCATGTTGCAAAAGAAGTGTGCTAGAGAACCTCTACATCTTTGGATATGGTTTTGGCAGATGTCCTGATTGCAAACACAATCTCTTTAATGTTCAAATTATGTTCTCTTAATGGTGTTTGCCCTCAGTACATGGGCTGTAATTTACAAGCTGTAAAGCTACAAATCCAGTTTGTGTCTGCTACTGTAGGTATTATTGCTCTATTAATACCTATTAAGTCTCTGAAATATATTAAAATTCACCTTCAACACATTTTTCATGGAATGTTTCAGGCTAATGCATATTAAATAAAAAGGCAAACAGTCAGGAAACAAATGACACTGTCCAGAATCCAAAAATGAAAAACAGAAGTCTAAATGTCTTACAAGACACTGTAACATCTGCACTTGAGGGATAGGCTAACGTGCTAGCAGGAGTTTGTAGAAAACTGACACTTAAAAAGACATTGCTATCAGTTTTGGCAAGTAAAAGAATATCAAAAACAATTGGAGGGTTAGCATTTGTATACCTAACTTATATTTCTAGGAGGCATAAATAGAATTTCATGTGTTGAGTGCTAAGAAAACTTAGATACGTCCCAAAATTCTATGAATAAAAACTCTGACATTTTAGTTACTATGACTGTCAGAAGATTTTTGAGTCTATCTGATAGCACCTTGGAACACATGCAGCTTTCCAACTCACTGAGAACAGAATCAGCATCTTTTGAATTAGCAGCATATCTACTAGAAGTAAGAAGTGAACAGATAATATCCCAAACATTTAGTAAGAAAAATTATACAGAAAGATTTTTACTACACAAATCTTAAATTAATAATGCTTATAACGAGCTTGAGTGGAAAAAAATACAGCCAAATTAAGAGGGAAAGGTGTGTGTGTGAGAAAGGCAGTATGCTGCAATAGTTGTGAATTTTCAACATAAGAGATTGAAACTGCAGAGATCAGATTTTACTTGCCTGTTTCATGCATCACGTAATATATATTGTTCTGAATAATAATAATGAGAGAATACCTAATGTGAATTTTCTAACTTGTGCTCCCAAGTATACATAGAAACTGATCAAATAATGTACAGTTCATCAAGAAAAAGGGTCACGAGTGCCGTGTACCAATAGATGATGCTTTCCCAGCAGCTCAGCTGGAAGACAGGAAGCCTGCACTCTGTGAAAATTCGAACACTCACTGCAGAGAGCACATTCCTACAGAGTCACTGGAGCTGAAGGTTTCCAAGTGCCCCTAATGCCATCTCTGAGATTGTACAAAATACACAAGAAAAGAAAAAAGAAGAAAAGCAATGAAATCATGAAAGCAATACAAAAGGAAGCAGTATAAATACAAAAGTTGTTATTAGTACATTAAAAATATTGTCTTCAATACAGAGATACAGCTTTGTTGTGGTTTAACCCTAGCCAGTGGCTAAGACCACGCAGCCTCTTGCTCACCCCTTCTTCCCCCAGAAGAGTAGGGAGAAGAGGAAGAAAAGGAGGGGAAAGGTTAAAAAAACCTTGTGGGCTGAGATAAAGACAGTTTAATAGAACAATAACAGTAAAGGAAAATAACAACAATAATAATAATGGTAAAGGAATATGCAACACACAAACCACTCACCACCTGGTGAATTGGTTGTCCAAGCTGATTTGCCACTCTCCCAGCCAACACCCATTTATATACTAAACATGATGTCTATGATATGGAATATTCTATTGGCCGTTCTATTGTTCTGTCTGTGCTCCCTATCAGTCTCCATGGGAAACTGGAAAAAATCCTTGACTAGGATAAACATCACTTAGCAACATCTAAAACAATATGCACATTGTTTTCATACCAAATCTGAAAGCACAGCAACCACTAGAAAGAAAATATACTCTATCTCAGCTGAAACCAGGACAAGCTTACTTTGCCATACTACCCCTACCTCTAATAAATAAAATTGAGTAGGAGAAAAACATCCATATTTTGGTCATTCCTTTAGGTTATGGAAAATCTTCCTCTCTCAGCCCCCTGAAATGTAACCAATCCCATGGGTACCATTTCCCATTTATTTGTGGGTTATTTTTGGTTTCATAAAAATATTTTATAAGCAATAAAAGACCAAATTGTTCCAGATTTCTCGATTTTACTTCTTGTAGATTTTTTTTATCACAATCCTAATATCCATTGCAGAAAGTTTTATAGAGTATAATAAGCTAAGGAAAAAGGACAGATGTAATGACTATTGCAAGAAAGTCCTATTTAAATAGCACATTTCATTATTCATATAAATTTTATCTATTTGTTTCAAAGGTGTAATGTACCATTTCACCTTCACCACTGAATAACTAAAAAAGAAAATCATTCTGTGTCTAGTCAGTACCATCTAGAAAGGCTATCACACAGGAGCAGTTAGAATTTTCACAATCAAAAAGTTGTTGTGATGTCAGCCTGCAGGGTTGGCTCATATTCTTTCATGACTATTGTATATAGAACAATTTGTGATTGTAACTGGAAATGCTGACAACCACAGCAGTGATTAAAAACTGTTTTGCAGACCAGTTCTAAACTTCTGGGTTTTCCAGGTCTGCTATAAGCTCATAAAGGTAATTCACAGAGCCACAGAATAGTTGACGATGGAAGGGATCTCTGGAGGTTATCTGCTCCAACTGCCCTGCAGGCTGCCCAGGACCATGTCCAGTTGGTTTTTCAATAGTTCCAAGGATGGAGACTCTACAACCACCCTGTGAAACCTGTGCCAGTGCTCCATCACCCTCACAGTAAAATAAAAAAAATATAAAAAAAAAAAGAAAAAGAAAAAGAAAAGCAAACAACAACAGCAAAACCCCAACAAAAGAAACCAAAAAAAGTTATTCCTTATATTCAGAGGGTTCCTGTGTTTCAGTTTGTGTCCATTACCTCTTGTTCTGTGATCAGGCACCACTGAAAAGTGCCTGTCTCCACCTTCTTTCCACCCTCCCTTCAGGTATTTATGAATATTGATGAGATACCCCTCTCAGTCTTCTCTATTCCAGGCTGAACAGTCCAGGTCTCTCAGCCTTTCCTCATAGTAGAGATGCTCCAGTTCCTTAACCATCTTTCTGGCCCTTCATTGGACTCTGTTGAGCATGTCCACGTCTCTCTTGTACTGAGGAGACCAGAACTGGACACAGTACCCCAGGTGCTGTCTCACCACTGCTGAGCAGAGGGAAAGGATCCTTCCTTGACCTGCTGGTAACACTCCTCATAATACAGCCCAGGATGCCCTTTGTCTTCTTTGTGACAAGACTAGGTTACTGGCTCATGTTTAACATGGTGTCCACCAGGACCCTCAGCTCCTTTTCTGCATCTGAACACCACAATCCATCCACCACTCTAGTTTTACCCTTTTTATTTCTTTCAGTTCACTAGTGGCAGTACTAAAACACCCATACAATCAGCTGCATCAACAACAGCTAGGAATGATGACAAAATGTAGCTTTATATCAATACATATCTGCTTCTGGATTTCATTTTTTAAATACGCAATTATCTGTGGTTTGAGTAATAGGACTGGAAAGTGAGTCAAGCGCATGGAAACAAAATTTTATGTCCTCTTGTCCTCTTCAGAAACACACAGAAAAGCTTCTTTTTACAAGCAAGTAAATAATTATAAGAATATTCTTATATGTAAGATCTCCATTTGAAGAAAGAGGAAGTAACTGCTAAAACACAAGTCAAAGAATCAAGAGACTTTGATCCTACTGCTTGGAGCAAAATAGGTCCACAATAAATTCCCAAGAACTTACTGTTCTCATCCATGCTATGAGAAGTTTCACTCAACAAAATCTTCCACCAGAGTTCTGGTCCACAGGTAAAAGAGCTAAGCTATTGCTAGCTCCTCCATATCTTTGAACAGTTTTTGTATCTGTAAGATGAGGATCTTAATCTTTAGCTTGTTTTGGGTGCTAAGAGATTTAGTTCATTAGTGTTTACAAGTACTTCAGAGCTTTAGATGAAAAGTTGTACAGGAATGCAAATTACTGTTAAGTTCTCCCATATGTTGCAAAAATACAGGTGTCTTATCTCATTTAAATAGAACTCTGAAATGTAATAATGAAATTTCAAAATATTTACCATGATTCCTAGTTTTCTTCCCTCCTCCTCCATCTACTTCATCCCAGTGACATACAGTAATAATCTTCACCTTCTCCTAACACTGAATGGAAAAAAAAAATTGCAAAAAACTTCCTCAGATATGAAAGCATAATATTAAAATGCCCACCAAATCTGAAGGTTTTTTACAAACATAAAAATGAGTCAAAGTTATAGGATGTTAACCCCTACCATTAACAATAATTAAGCCTTAATATTTCATTTGGCAATGAAGCAAACATGTAGAATAATTACTGTCAAGAAATTAAGACATTTTAGTGAAGAGGAAATAGATCATTTGCTTTAGGGAAAAAAAAAAAAAAAAAGGCAGAATGTGCTACCAGTGGCGATTACAGAAATTCAGTCCAAAATTCACTGCAGTTTTTTTTTACAGATTATGGTGAAACACATTTTAGGATACCCTTCAATATTTTTTTGAAGTTTGTTTGAATGCAAGGCAGCGGGCTTGTTTTTTTTAAGCAGTAAACAGTGAACATTTGCAATGTGCAGTCTTGAGAAACAGGAATGCGACCAGACAGGGCAAACAAGCACACATTCAAAAAAGACTGGTAACTCCTTTTCATTAAAGAAAAGATGCAGCTTCCTGCCAAGGCTGTTTGTCTGAAGAACTAAGAATATCCTCTAGATCTTTCTGAGGTGTAAAAAGGAACAGTGCAGCTACAGAGAAATACACAAAAGCAAAAAACAAATCTTGGAAAATAACCTGAGGAAATTAATCTCTCCCCTACATACAAGGACATTATCTTCTCTTCGTAGGCTGAAGAAAACAAGGCAGGAATACATGAAGCAATTGAAACAGAAGGCAATAAAAGTTTAGATTAAGACTTCACTTAAAATTAGAATTAAAGCTTGGGTATCAGTATGGTTGGGCATAGCTTGGGTTTATATTTCTCCACTACTAATAACTCTAAGAAAAATTGTTTGGAAGCAATACGTAGTTTTTCAGGCACCCTGCAAAAGCGCACAGTCAGCTTCCAATATGCCTTTATAGTGGCAGCTTCAACAAAATAAATTACGCCTTACCAGCATAATCTCATCATGCTGGGTGCTTGCTTGCAGCTTTAGCTCTATGTTGCAGCCATATTGTGTGGTTTTCTGTTACACTGGCAAGAAAAAGCTGCAAGAATTCCTCCCTCATAGGAATTCTTTGATCTCCAGATTCTAGAGCAATGTATGCTGATCTTCTGTATGTGATCTCAGAGCTAGATGCAACAATGCAAAGGTCACAAGGTTCAGAAAATGCATGAAGGAGACTAATGGAGTCTCATTCTTGGAGAGAATAAAGATGCCTTCTTTAGAATAAGTATTTAGTTAGTATAAGAAGCTTCATATCTCAACAAATGAAATTGTAGAGAGGTAGCCTGATCAGGATTTCAAAATAATCCACAAGGTAGAGTGATTTCATCAGAACAGTGCTCAATTATTAATGTCATGCTTTGCATTTACTGGACCCTTTCAACAGTTGTCCCACAATTCTGCTCTGTCAAGTAGTCTTTGTTTCACCTACTGAAAGTTGAATACAAAGAGAGTTTCTGATTGGTAAAAAAGGTTTATACCCACTGGTTTCCACCAGCACGTCTCTCAGCAGACACTTCATACTGAGAACAGGGCTATGAGAGGTAAGTTCATTGCTGATTGATTAACGTGTTCAGGAACATGGTATTTTTCATTGCCCATTACTCCTTCACGTCAGGAACAGCTATTTCCATCCCTTCTATAATTATTTTTCAATTAAAAAAAAAAATCACTATTAGTGCACCATCATTTAATAATGAACTCTCAGGAAAAACTCTTTCTGAAAGACAGTGGGCAGGTCACTCAAGGCAAAGCTCTAATTGACTGCCAGGCTTCCTTATTCAGAGACGGTATTCAAACTGTATGTAAAGGAGCATGGGAAATGTCTGTCTCAAAGAAGGGAAGATGACAAATAGGTCAACATTAATTTAAGCCCCACTGAAGACATCTTTAAAAATAGCTGTCTGCAGTTAGAGTACTACACCTCCCTCATTTATTTAATGCCTACACTCTGCAATATAAACCTAATTGCAGAAATGATCCATTCAGCACAACATAATTTAAGACTAACAGATTGCATTGTAGAGCTTTACAGAAGTCTCTAGGGTTTACTGTGCTGCTGCTGGCTCCTACAGATCTTCAGGAGACAACTTTTCATACCAATACTGCTAACAGGTGAAAGCCCTGCATCTGCTTGGTACACTGCTGTCTCCCATTTATTTCCATTGACTGCATTTGGACTATAAATGAATCACAACAGATATGAGATGCATTACTCCTCAGGCATATGCTATGTCATCAACTGCGGGCCAGAGCATCAGACCCACTACATCAAACTGATATGTTCTGCCAACATTCATCATCTTATATAATTCCATTGTACCAGGACCTGTCTGAAAAAAGTTAAACAACTAATTGTCATGATCAAGCTAAAGAAACATAAGCCTTCAATTCCAGATACTGTTAATGAAAACAATTTTTTTAACACCCTTCAAAATTAAGCCAATAAACATTATTTCAATTATTTTATGTATGTATTTGTAGAACATATAAATATTACATTGTGGAAGAAGGCAGTCTATGGTAAAATTCCATCCCTATTTTGCCTGAGGATCAGGTAGAAAAGAAAATGTTAAGCAGGTTCACAGAGCAACTTATCTTACCTACCACCACTTTCTCATAGTATATCCTCTTATTAAAGATGATCTTTTCAGTAGCAAGAGTCAGTAATGGTCAAAACTATTCCTTACAGAGCCTTACTATCAGTGATCCAAGATACCCACAGACTGCTAGAACACCAGAGTTTAGGGGCACATCCTGCTCGGTTCACAAAGCCAGTGCTCTCCTCCCATCCACCAGCACTGCTGCACAGGAAGTGAGTTCAGACCACATCTTTGGCATCTTTGGTCTGTCTTGTGCAGTGGATCTCATGTTTTCATCTTTTCCTCTTTATCCTATGATGACACTGTTTGCTGCTCTGAAAGACTGTGCTGGTTTTGCCTGAGATAATTTTCCTCCTGGTAGCTAGTATAGGGCTATGTTTCGGATTTGTGTTGATAATATAAGGATGCTTTCATTATTGCTCAGCAGTGCTTACACAGAGTCAAGGCCTTCTCTGCTTCTCACATCACTCCACTGGCAAGAAATCTGGGGTGCACAAGAATTTGGGAGGAGACAGCCAGGACAGCTGACCCCAACTGACCAGAGGGATATTCCATACTGTATGACACCATGCTCAATATATAAAGCTGGGGAAGGAGAGGGAGAGGAGGGATATGTGGATGGAGAGACAGGACATTCAGAGTTACGGCGTTTGTCTTCTCAAGTAACCATTATGCACGACAGAGTCCTGCTTTCCTGGAGACAGTTGAACATCTGCCTGCCAATGGGAAGCAGTGAATTCCTTGTTTTGCTTTGCTTCTGTGTGTGTTTTTTGCTTTGCCTATTGAATGGTTTTTATCTCAACCCACAAGTTTTCTCACTTTCAGTCTTCCAGTTCTTTCCCCTATCCCACTGTAAGGGGAGTGGGCAAGTGGCTCTGCTGGGCTTGGTTGCCAGCTGGGGTTAAGCCATGACAGCCAGCTACCCGACCACTTGTTCAGCCATGTGGTCACACATTCAGCAGATGTAATTCTCCATTTTGGCAAGCTCTGAAATATTATCTCTCTCCAGATGAATATTGCTGATCACACATCAGCCAAACCGTAGTGACCACACTTCAATAAGAAGGCCTTCCTTTTCAGACACATGGGAATATTGCCCCTGTGCTAATGACTTGTACTTTTTGCATGCATTAAGAGCAGCACACAGGCTACAGGAGCAAGAGTCAGTGCATTTTTAAATGTTCTGAGAGTTGTAATCACATGGTGCTGAGATACAGCTGTACCACGGCTAACAAGCCATAAACTTCATACTGAATTTGCAAGGCTTCAGGCATGAGGCTTATCAGCCATGCTCTGTATGAATGTGTCTGTTTCACTTACTGTAGCTGTGTTTGCCATTCCTCTAACTGACCAGATGCATACGTTTACTTTGGCTTACTTTTGTTTACCTTTGGATAACTATAGTTTTATATACAGATAGCAGTAAATAAAAGTTACTCTAGACAGAATGAGACATTGTAACTCTAACATAATAAGGTAGTATGAAGAGATACAGGCCTGGCCTGATAGCAGAGGAGACACAGGATGCAGCACAGAGTACAGGTATGGGAGGGTAAGAGATAAGGCACAGGCTCGGTATTAGTGACTACAAACAACTCAACCATGATCAGTAACAAAATGCATACCTGGACAAACTGGGTTTAGAGACAGCTAAGAGAGCAAAAAAGCAGCATCCAGTACATGTAAAATGCAACGTACATTATAAACCCAGATGTATCGTGGAGCTGCAGATCAGTGAAGAAATGGCAAAAAAGTATGTTAGCAAATACATAAGAACTATCCTGAGTGGTGGATCCTAGAGTGAGGAAGGAGGATTCATTAGTATGACCATCCTATTCCTCCCGGCACAGGAGTCTAGAGGCTGACGACTCATGGTGACAACAAAACTACTGACCTTGGGACACAGAGGAGCAGTGAAAAGGTGAGCATAACTCCCCCAAATGGCGAGAAGCTAAGAGGTGTTTGTAAAGCAATTTTAACTGCATTATTATTCTTTCTTTTTCTGCAGCTGATCTTGACTAATAATGATTCTTGAATTAGACTGCTGAGATTTCAACTATACTAATTAAAAAAAACATGGATATATTATACATATATATCTATACACACTCGTATATATATATGTAGAAATATCTGCTTCCTCTTTGTCTGTAAACAAGGTTTTGAACATAGCAGACTAGTGATTGCATTGCTGAAGCTAAATACACACTATCTATATTTGTTTACACTGCCCCAGTGCAGACGGAGCCAGAGAAAAGACAGTACTTAAGCTACAGTAAATTCTAAATTTTGAACCAAACTGAGTAAGTCTAGCTACACCTTGAATACATCCTGATTGGTAGAAATTACAAACATAGGTCAAAATACGACAGTGGACAATTAGTTGAATTATGGAAGCAAAACCTTAATAGATGTAAAGTTTTAGTTTGGTCAGAAATTTGAGGACTCAAATGTCAAATATTTTAAAATTACTAGTTTTATCGTTATAATTCTCACTGTCTCCCATTGAAAGCATTGAACAGACACTATTCATATGATTTAGCTTCCTGCAAATCAAGAAACAAAATTAATTAGAAGACCTTGTTCTCCAATTGCTGTTGTCTATCTAGACAAATGGAACAATGAAACTTTCAGCTGAAAAGTTTTCAAATTCAAGTGCATGGTGAATTCACACAGTCAAAACCAAACATTCTCAAGTGGTTTTCTCTTTTCACATCTCCTGAAATGCAGTCAGACTTGCCAGTTCTTCCTAAACATAGGACAGAATTAATACATATTAAAACTGTGTATATTATTCAGTTTGGGGAAGCCAATGCTAGAAGCTTTCTTGTTTTCAGCTGGAAATGTTGTTGGTCTTTATTCTATAATTAACATAGTTTCAATAAATTCATGAACTAGTTGTCAAATTTCTTGATATGAAATACCAATAATGAGGCAGTAATTTCATAAGTTACAATGACTGTAAGAAACAGTCTGTAAGAAATAAGTACCACTATGCCTGTTTCTCTGATTTTTGCACTGGTTACATTGAAGATTATAAGCACTTAAGAAAAAAAGATACACACCTTGAAGCATAGCAGTTATGCATTGGACATGTACTCGGGAGATGTAGGTCCCAGTCTCAAGTTTGCTGATGATTTGCTGAATGATATTAGGCAACTTATTTTTCATTTCTGGTTTTCCCTAAATATGTTTCATCTATATAAAATTTAGCCATACAGAAATTATTCAGGGCAGAACTGGCTCTTGTTACTCTCCATACAATGGGAAGCACAACAGATGTTGATCTCAGCGGACAGCATCTATGTACTAATGCCGTAAATTACTTAACATCTTAGATAATTAATCTTCTGTGACAGTTAATTGCCCTACATGTAAAATGCATCAGCTCTTTCCTACAACTTTCAGCATGTCAATTCAGTTGCAGCCAAGAAGAAAAATAATCCCAGTGAAGATTTAAAAAGAAACAGAAAAGACCGGTGATTTCTTGCTTTGATTTGCCTTGGTGTTTACAACTGTACATCACCAATCTCCCTCTTGTTTGTAGTTAGTGAAGAGAAGTCTACTCTCCTCTGCTGGCCACAAGCACTTTTCACAATCATAAAAAAGAACATAAAATTTCTTTGAAGTTAACAGCACTGAAAATACATTAAGAGGAACACAATATGAGTAATTAATCATACTCTATTTCTCAACAAAAATAATGCCATCAAGTATGAATGAACACTATACTATCACACAAATCCAGACAAAATATAAACAATGATACTTCAAAACACACTTGAAATAAGGTCCAAATTATTTCTAAGACATTATGTGCACTCTAACAATTTAAAATTACAAGTTATCTCTGAAAAAAAAAAGGTATTAAAACAGGTTACTTTAAGCATAGATTGGTTTTACATTATTTTAATGGAAAATTATTATGAGAATTCATATGCAATTTGAGAAGAACACATATCAAGGTTGAATTTAAATAAGGTCTTTTTGGATAAAACAGCAGTGTAATCAGTTCCTTTGGCAGCCACATATAATTTGGATTTAGTTTATAATCCATCAAATTTAACCATACTGTGTTCCCTTTCTCCATTCTAGCAAAGCCAAACTACTGTTCTGAACTAGAAGAGAAAATTATTTTTAGTGGTAACGTTGTAGGAAATGCATCATAAATGGTGTTTCTTCATGAAAACTGTAGCTACCTGCTGGGGGTACCTTAAGAGTCAAATGTCTCGACACTTACCAGACCTTTGCTATCACTATTATACCATTGTATAGACTTAAAGATAGCAGCTGATGGCTTTCTATATATGATAAGAGGATAGATTTTTATCATCATTATTATTATTTTATCCTTTTTTTTTTTTTCCTTTTTTTTTTTTTTTTTTTTTTTTACACTGTCCAGTGGGTCTTTTTCTACTGCTTCACAATTCAGGATGCTGAAGTAACACATTGTAGGTGAAATAATATTCTTGAATTGTTAGGAAATTAATGCCAGTTACTGATTCATAGTTACAAACAAACCACTGGTAAAAGAACCAAACTGAAACAAACCAAACTTTTGCCAGCCTATGAAGAGTATCCTACATACGCCTGTATCAAATTACTTCTGAGTAATCATGTGATGACCATAACATTAATAATTTTCAACAGAGATAGTAGAATTGCATCATCAAGTGCATTCTGCTTAATTTCAACAGTTATGATCGCCACAGTATCAACTGCAGAGAAAACCCTTTGTACTTAATAAGGATCCCTCACTAAACAGTAGACAAAAAATATCTTCTCTGCTGCTACAGTGAGACATTTTGAACTACATATAATACAGGGTTACTAAATATTGAAGTTCTGAAAGTGTTTTTAAGTACTGTAGTTTTGATTAGCAGCAAAGTATATATTTAATTTACTTAGTCTGTGAAACAGCAAATGAATGTGCATACAAAACATACATAAATGCACATGACAGATTTTATGTTAACAGATCTATACAATGCGTACCTAAAGACAGACATACAGAAATTTTGAAATAGCAGTAAAACCAACTGTTTTTAAAATAATAGTAGTTTTAGAAGGTATACCAGTTACAAGTAACAACTAGCAACCTGTCACACCAGCATTAGAATTTGCTGCTGTCCAAATGTGAATAGAGAAATTCCTTCCAAATACTAAAATCATACTGATGGTGTCTAATCTGTTTCCAATTCTGGTACAGTAAACCTACAAATGTCTGGTCATATTACAAAACTCTTTTTCTTCCAAAAGAAGACATACATGGATATAAAAAAATTACAGGCTTTGAACTACCATTCCAGAAAATCTGAGTATGCAACAATTCTTTTAAAAAATATATATAAAAATAGAAGTACTGTTGGGAATTGTTTTCCTCCTAATATATAAACCTGGAAGCAGCTTTCCCAATGGTTCTTGTAAAGTGCTTATGCTGTAAACAAAACTAAAATTAACAGTATCGTCCTGAAATATCATGTGTGGTCTCTTGAAGCTGTTCCACATTGGTATTCCATCTGGATGCTATTTAATGAGCAAAGCTTGTCCCTTTGGTAATCAGATAGCCTTAGCTGAAGTGCAGGCAGATTGACTTAATCAGAAACAACTCTGAACCCATTGTTCAAAATTACAAGTTCTTCTCTTTTGTTGGATAGTTCTTTGTTCCTCTCAGACAGTAGAGATACCTGGCAGGGGAGGAAATCATAAGTTAGTATGTGTTGGAAGTAAGAATTCCCCACTATCTGCAGTCACCAGGCATGGGGTTCATCTTAGCACTATCATAGAACAGAATAGTTTGGGTCGGAAGGGACTTTTAAAGGTCATCTAGTCCAACAGGCCCTCCAATCAGTAGGGATATCTTATTCTAGATCAGGCTGATCAGAGCCCTGTCCACCATGACCTTGAATGGGTAACCTGTTCAGGTGTTTCACCACCTCCACTGTGAAAGATTTCTTCCTTTTATATGGTCTAAATCTATCTTTTGTTAGTTTAAAGCCATTACCACCCCTTGGTCCTATTGCAACAAGCCCCACTAAAAGTTGTCCCCCCTTCAAGTACTTAAAGGTCACAATAAAGTCTCCCCAGAGCCTTCTCTTTTCAGGCTGAACAACCTCAACTCTCTCAGCCTGTCCTCATAGAGAAAAGTGCTCCAGCCCTCTCATAATTTTTGTGGTCCTCTGAAACTGCTCCAACAGGCCAGTGTTTTTCCTGTGCTGAGGACTCCAGAGCCAGAAAGGTGTTGATGGAGAAGCCAAGGAACCTCAGAAGTCTATCAAAAAAATGTTTTTAGTTCAGGTTTTACAACAGAGTCTGATGCAGAAATCTGTGGGTGAAAGTCTACCATTTATGCTACACACAGGGAATTAGTTCATCTAATGATCCTCTGACTCAAAATTTATGGACTAGTCTGCACTACACACAAATAGAATCAGAGCAGCATGGTACAAACGTCTTCTACAGCTATTCAACGAAGCCTGAATGCAACATAATGTATTTGTGGCCAGCTTTAAGTTATGTTGCTGATGTAACATCTCCAGACACTTCAGCACTATGGAGAACCAGTTGAAAGAAAGTCTTTAATGTCACTTCTTTCTCCTTTTCTAATTCCTCTTTAGCCTGCTACATAGAAAATTAGCACAGAAAGTGATGGAGCTGCTTCTGTCAGTTTTATATCACTAAGTTCTTCTCCTCGGGGCTGCTCTCAATACCTTCATCCCCTAGTCTGTATTGATACTGGGGATTGCCCTGATTCAGGTGCAGGACATTACACTTGGCCTTGTTGAACTTCACTATGTTTGCACATGTGTTGTCCTCAAGCCTGTCAAGGTCCCTCTAGGTGGTATCCGTTCCCTCAACTGCATCACAGTTTGGTGTCATCTGCAAACTTGCTGAGGGTGCACTCAATCCCACTGCCTGTGTCACGGATGGAGATAATAAATAGTGTTGGTCCCAGTACAGACCCATGAGGGACACCACTTATTACTGCTTTCCACTTGGACATTGAGCCATTGACTATAACTCTTTGGATGTGGGTGCCCACTTAATTACTTATTCATCTCACAGTTCATCCATCAAACCCATATCTCTCAAATTAAGAGGTAAGAATGTTGTCAGGATTGTATCAAAGGTTTTACAGAAGGCCAGGTAGATTGTATCCACAGTATTTCCTTTGTCTACTGATACAGTCACTCTATTGTAGAAGGCTACTAAATTAGTCAGGCATGATTTGCCCTTGGTGAAAACATGCTGGCTGCAGTGAAACAATTAAAATACTTACCATGACTGATATTAAGAGTACTTTCTGTCTTTCTTGAATCATGATACAGTTAATAATATTTAATGTAAAGTTTTGCGTAAGTTATTTCCTTATTTTTACATTATAAATTGAACCCTCTCCAGGAGTTTCATTATGTGGTATCACCAATTCAGTTCATTGAAACCATTATCTGCACTGCACAGCCTCTGCTATTTAAGTTAATAAATAGCTTGTAGCAGATATGGGTAGCCATCCTTCTGTGAGGACCAGCACCAGATGATAATGACATACACACTTTTCTCACAATATAAAAAGAGTGTACACTCAAGTGCTCCAACTGCCAGAGGATCCCTTCTGTCCAAGCTTTTGAGTTTGATTCCTGTTCTGTGCCTCCTCTTTCTACCTTCTACCCTTACTGCAAACCATTCTCTTCACCCAGTCAGTCCCAGCTACAGGTGGTTCTTCCATCTCCCCATAGCAGTCTCCTTTCCAGGACTCCTACATTCTGTCTCCTCCTGTTCTTTGCTCTGTATTAGATGTACGTATCTACTGCTCACTTCCTAGCCTCCATCTCACCAGTTGCTACCTATCAGTTCTTTGCCCAGTCATTACCTTAAGACGATCAGACAGACTCACTTCCTGTTCTGATGTCTAGACTTAACCTGACAATATTTCAGTGTTCTATTAAGGCTACTGTCAAGTATATACCTACTGTGATTTTTCAAAATGATAACTCAATTATATCAGCACGAATTTCTAAGAGAAGGGTGAAAGTCCCATCTGTGACCCAAAAAAAAGATATTTTCTAGGCCAAACGACTTCTTCTTTCTCACACACAAGTTAACAAAGAAAACAGCACTAGAATGTTTTTATTATGGGCAAGCAATGCAGAGAGCAAAGCTTTGTATTTTCAATGCCTTTATCCAATACTGTAAAAGGTAAAATATTTTGGTTTCCTCCATGGCAGAGATTTCTACAACTACAGGACTCAATAGAAACATAGAAAACTCGGGCAATCAAGGTGTTTTACAGATACAAAATCCCAGGAAGGCAAACAGTTATTCCTTCTTTTTACATAATTTTCAGATTATTGTTCTTAAGTAAAAGATTTCAAACTCTCATAACTTGGGCTGATACCTTCATGAGGCCTGAGAGTTGTCTTTGCAGAGTACCATACGAAAAATATGAAGATCTGAGTTTTTCTTATTGGTAAATGGAAAATTTGCTACCAAAAAGGTGGTCTTCGAGGACAAGGGATGCAACTACAGTATTTATGACAACACTGTGCCTGTTAGTACTACACTGAAATCCTAGAATATCAAAACAGCTACCTATTTAATAATGTGTGATCTCTCCCCTAGTTGTAGGCACAATGGATATCTTGAGACAGTTAAAAATAATTTGTCTTTGTATGGCCCTGATTACTGTACACTGAGACCAATCTTGTCTTCCATTCCTTCAAAAACTTTCAGATTGTCTTTCACTTAGCCTAAGAGTTCCCAAAACTCTTTTCAACAGCATCTTGCTGTGACATAGAAAGGTAATACATTCTGCTCAGCTAAACTCCCCTAGCAGGACCAAACCATTAAAGCCTCACATAAAAAAAAAAAATAAAAAAATAAAAAAATTCCTCTTCAACTCAAAGTGTTTAGTTCACAGCAGCTGTAAAAGATGCAGGTCTGCTAGCACAAGAATGATTCCAGACTACTGTGAGCTTTATGAACCACCTTGAGTAGGAAGGTGCCTTCTTATTTCATGTTATTTGACAGACTCTATATAAGAACTCTGGCAGGCAGACATCTCAGACACATAGAAGTCAGTCTCAAAGTAAATCTTTTCCTTAAACCAATAGAAAGAACTGCAACTCCCATCTTATCTCAGACAAACAAGTCTGTGACAGCAGATGCTTCTACTCAAAGATGGGAAGCTCATGTAAGAATGTCTGAGAGCTCAGGGCATGTGATCTCTGCAAGGGATCAGAGCCATCTGCCTTGTGTTGAAAACAGTCATTCCACAGTCCAAATGCTGACAGACAGCTTCATAAACATGCAGTTTTTCTACAGGCAGTGTGGACTTCAAGCATCACCATTGTCAGGAGACTGTTTAATTTTGTGAATTCATCACTGAACTGTATCAATGACTTCGTACCTACCAGTCAGGCCAGATGCTCCTCCATTTTTCTCAATAAGAGGTGAAATGCACCTTTCCACACATCTCATTGCTAAAGAGAATCTTCTGCTTAGTGAGGGGAGAGGTTTTACGTCAATGACAGTCCTATCACATGACCAGATTATTTTGGTGCTTGCACCAGATGCATCCTGAATCACTTCTCTCTTCTGCACAATGCAATGTCATGAATTACAGCCAGGTTCTACATGTAAGTCTTTCATACCCAGCAGCCCTGATACTAGCCAAATCCAATGACTAACTGCTACAGCAAAAAACAGTTCCTGCTACAGTTCCAATCATTCGAAGTCACTGCCTTACCCTAGGAGTTCGATTAAATTGAAGATAGAATCAATTGCTACCCCATGTTTTCATATAGCTTCTCCTTTTTTTAATTTCTGTAGAAGCTGTGATTTGGGAAAGGTAGGCCAATACTGCCTCTTAGTGGAAAGACAGCTAACTTAAAAGATGTGGTGAATGCTGGTCTGTGGGAATAGGGCATCATACTTACAGAGCACCACACAGACCCTCAGCTGATAGCCTTCAGAACCAGGTGTGTAGATCAAAGGCCATTGCAGCCACGAATGTTTAGAAGGAAAAAAAAAAAAAA
>VXBW01007863.1:990873-1023902 GCA_013400375.1 Thinocorus orbignyianus
AAAGAAAGAAAAAAGAACCAAACCAAAACCTGCTGAGCTTTGGCAGACTTTTTCATCTCTGTGGGGAGAAGTAAAAATCAACAGAGTGCTGGTATGACTCTAAGAAACACTGCTAGCCAAACAATCTTCTTTTGTATGTGTGAGACATAAGAAGTAAAAATCAACATGGACAGCTCTTTGGAAGAAGGAAACAATTAAAGAAAATGTCAGGTAACATTAGCGGGAAATGGTGTCAGAACAGAATAAAAAGTAGCAAAATGTCTTAAATCACCCAGCTATCACTAAGTCAGAAAATCATCTTTAAATTCCAGGAATGTTAGAGCTGTGTAGTTTCAACTACTGTCTAGTTTGGTATGTTCTAGAACATTAAAAAACATTAACTAAGCTAAAAGCAGTGCATTAATTTTGAAGAATACGTAGATAACATGGTAAGAATTTGCAGATAGAAAAAGCTCCATTAATGCATTTCTATTTTTGAATGATGTACCCATGGATCATAGACCCAATACAAATGAGGGCTGCCTGAATCAGGCAAAATTCAGAATTTGCTGTCATTTCTGAGCTATATTATCCTTCTGTGAATAATACCTTGAGCTATTCTTCGAGCAGTTAAAAATGTATAGCTATCATTAGAGCCAGACTTGACAGTTTTCCTCTTCATAAAATAGCTCTAACTGCACAAATGGTTGCTTCTCTAATTAATTCTAAAACTTAAATAATGATGGAAAAGATTGTATTGAAGAAAGTTACCAAAATTGTAAACAACAACATATCAATATATGCATTTGGTTATGAAAATCATTTCCTTCTATTCTTACTTGCACTGCAACCATTTTTTTCCCCTCAAAACTAATTTTGAAACAACATTTCTCTCATAAACAGACCTCCGGTCATATGAGCTTGTACTGGTTTTGGCTGCGATAGAGTTAAATTTCTTCATAGTAGCCAGTATGGGACTATGTTTTGGATTGGTGACAAAAATGGTGCTGGTAACACACCAATATTTTAGTTATTGCTGAACAACTCTTTAATGGCATCAAGGCCTGTTTTGGGGTCTCACACTGGTGGGAAGACTGGGAATGCTCAAGAAGCTGGGAGGGAACACAGCTAGGACAATTGACCCCAAATGACTAAAGGGATATTTCATATCATATGATGTCATGCTCAGCAATAAAAGCTAGGGGAAAGAAGGAGGAAGGGCAGGGGAGAATGTTCAGAATTATGGCACTTGTATTCCTAAGTAACCGTTAGGTATGAGGAAGATCTGATTTCCTGGAAACAGTTACACTTTAGCCTGCTGATAGAAAGTAGCAAACGACTTCCTTATTTTGCTTTGCTTGCACGCGCAGGTTTTGCCATTCCTACCAAACTGTCTTTATCTTGAACCATGAGATTTCCCGCATTTACCCTTCCCATTCTCTCCCCCATCCCACTTTGGGGGAGTCAGCGAGTGGCTGCATGGGCCTGAGCAGCCTACTGGGGTTAAACCCTGACAGAGCTACAGCACTCAGCTGAACACAACTCTTGTCTCTGACCATTGCTATTTTTGTTTATTTATGACAAATCTTTTTTCATATATCTGAGTTTCTGCTTGGATTAAGCCTCTAAATGCAATTTATTAAAAATAGATTTCTGCATCAATTTGGGTATTATATGTATACTTCAATATAAAAAGGCATGATGAAATTTCGAAACCAGTATTCATTGTCCTATTCATAAATAGGCTCACAAACACGGAGCTTGCCTCTTGTTCAGTATAAGATTAAATCAGCAGGAGAAAAAAAAGAATGATTGGCACAATGGATGTGAATAGAATAATTCTGAAACATTACAGGGATTTTATATGCATGTTTACTGAATTTCTGTATAAATAAGTAATACAATTGGAGTTCTGAGTAATTTCAGGAGATTAGTGATAAATGGGCACAAGTTGATTATTCAAGATAAAGCTGAGGGTCATTATCCTCAGCTGGTCATTAATCCCCATGAAATGACTGGTATTGAGATAGTAATTACTATTATAATGAAAATGGGGGGGGGAAGCATGACATTTCTCTTATGAAGCTGTCTCAGTTTCTAAGGAATTCATGTTTCTCTCATCACCCAACCAAGTTGCTTTAATAATTTTTAACTCTTTATAACATTTATTCATCCTATTACATTTTTAATGCAATCAGTTCACTTAAGGTTTGGTTTCCCACCATATATTCCTGGAATTTCATGGGGCACAGGAAAGGGCAACAGCGATGGGAAAGAAAGACAACACACATGAATCCTCACAAACCAGAAAACGCATAAAACATCTTTTCAGAATGCTTTCTATATACAGTGTGCTGTTGATTCTGCATTTAATAGTTCTTCTAGCAATAGCACACATCCCATGTCATTGCACAGCAGCTGTGAAATTCTTTGTTCCAAAAGAAAATTCACCTTGTAGCATCACAACATATGGAACCGATACTGTCAAGTCAACTTCACGAGAAATCATGAAGAAATTTGACCCTAAAACATGTTTAAAATTGAACAATGAAGAAACATCTTTAAAATATCACAAATTAAGTTTTTGGTGTTCTGATGTCCCTTCTGAGGACTTTGGAGCCTTTGGAGTTCTTTTTTTTTTAATCACATTTCTATTAGGAGAGCTAGAAACTTATCATTGGCAGAAGCAAAAGCAATTTGCTTCCCGCTAGAAACACCATCATTGTTTTCACTGAGAGAGACCCACGTGCTGCATCATTACATCTTCCCATCTTAGAAACTGAAAAACTTAATCTAAAAGCTTTTAAAGTAAGCTAAGAAAGTTAAAAAAAATAGGTCTATTGCCTGATAGTTATTGCTAGAACAAACAAGACACAGATATTCATTACACCTGGTACTTTTTTCTAAATCTTTTCTGTGAATGCTTTTCTAAGAAAAGCTACAGGATGTACCAAGTTCCTTCTGGAAAATTTGCAGTTCCTTCTGAAATGTTTCACTATGTATAAAAGAGAGGAAGTATAGCAAGGCTCAAAACAGTTTTCTGCAAGAATGCCAATAGGATGTTGCTCTGAGAGCTGCAAATCCAGTTCTGCACGGTAGAATAAAACCAGATAACAGTGAACACTGATAAGTGACTTTGCAGTGCAGCTTGGGAGACTGATTTGTTCTTCTAGCTTGCTTAAGCTGTTTGAGAGTTTGAGGCAAAACCTAATGATACATGCCTGCTTGCCAAATTAATCATTCAATACTGGACAGCTATCAAAACTGGATTGTTTGCCTATTTGGAGTGAGTGTGAGAAGAAGAGAAAAATTGCTAAAGTTCTGAAAGCTCTGAATGGCACTGTGCAGAGCATAGATTAGAAAACATTCTAGTCCTCTGGAAATAGAGATATGTTTTTTGACAGCCAAGGCCAAAGCATTGTCTGTCAAATTTATGGAAGTAAGTTATTTGGGAGTAGAACCTTGTCTGGAAAAGAAGTAATAGCAACAGGGGAACTAAACATAATTATGCATCACAACAAGTAATAGGATTCAAAAGCATAGTGAAAACTCAGTTGCTGGTGGTAGACCAACAACACGGTTGCAGTGTGGCCATTTTGGATCTGCCAGCTAAGGCCAGGGGTGCAACACGCTAGTGCCATGAACCCAGTGGAAAGGGTCAAAGTCTACAACAACACAATAGCTACTATCAGGCACACATTAACAATTCTAACCCAGAGGGGAAGGAAAAAATAAACAAACAAACAAACAACCAAATCTAGACAACATACTTCAAAACTTCTAAGTAGATTCATACCTATAAGGAGAGTTCACTCCATTTACTTCACCCACTCCGAAATCAATTTTGTCTTTGCTACAAGTCCTATGAACAAAGCATCAATCAGCACTGACTGAGAAGAACATATCAGCGTTGCTGAAGAAGTTGCATGATTCAGGAAAACCAAAAATGTGACTTTCAATTTTTCTGTGCTCCTGGAAAAGTCTAATACGTACCACATCCACCAATGTGAAGAAGGATGCTGAGCATCCACTGGCCTTCTCCAGACTTTATGTATGTACAGAAATACACTGCCTGCTCTTTTCCCTCTGTTTGCCCCCTGCGGGGTAAACATTGTATGGAGAAGAACACCTTATACTATACTATCACGCTGTGTGGCTACGAAGAATATTCTCTGAAGTTTTACATTTCCAAAAATGTAGAAACATAACTTAAGATTCTACAGCACAACTACTCTAGGGAATTCCAGCACAGCGCAAAGGTAAGTAGTCCTGAATAAAACAGGAAAAACAGAATGTTCATTATTTTACTGCTGTTAGTCTCTTGTGGATTTCTGTGGCATTCCTATGTTACATGTTGAAAGAACCAGCGTATTTGCCTGCAATCTTCAAGCATCCTTTCCATTTCAGTGATTCCATTTACAGCAATAGGACATGAAGAAATGGAATGAAGCTGCACTAGGGAAAGTTCAGGTTGGACATTAGGAAAAAGTGCTTCATTGAGAGGGTGATTGGTCACTGGAACAGGCTCCACAGGGGAAGGTCATCCACCAAGTCTGTCAGAGTTCAAGGATGATGCTCTTAGTCACACTGTTTAGTTTTGGGCGGTCCTGCAAGCATCAGGGTATTGGACTTGATGACCCTTATAGGTCCCTTCAACTTGAGATATCCTATGGTTCTACAATTTCCATTAATGGTTATCTTATTTTTATAGTATTTTGTCAAAAATACTCAAGTCTATATTCAGCACACACCTGCTTCATTACAGTTAATTGCAGTAAGATGCTTTTTGCCAGTCTGTGTGACACAAATGCCTATACAACTACAACATATTTATACATTTATAAAAAGACTTGCTAGATCTTGATGTTAAAAATGAGAGTCTTTTTTATTTTTTTTTTCCCCAATATGTTGTGTGATATATTTCTACAGCACCAAATCTTGGGAGTTTGTGATTAGGACAAAAATTTAAAATACTTGAAAACACTTATAAACAAATTTGTTAGAGCTCATGGCTGCAAAAGTGATTTGTAAACATGATTCAAGTATACCCTGAAAGTTTAAAGAGTGAATTATTATTTTATTTTGGGAGTGCTGAATCGTGATTTTTCCATACTTACAGCTGGCAGCTGCAAGACACTTGTAAACTGGAATTCTGATTTAATGAGTAGCCTATAAAATATTCAGACTAATATATGAAACTTTTCAAGCTACAGTCAATCCGTACAGAAAAGTTTGCAGAGATAATAAAGAACTGAAAAAGTACCACTGTGGCACAAGGAACTATATATTCTTAAAGCCTTTTAAAATCTTTACTGGAGGGGTAGGGGACAGAATGGTATGTCTGTTTATTTGTTTTAGAAAACCTAACTGCAGTCTATCAACATTTTAAAGTCTATGAAAGAAAAGGAACAGACTTACTTAATGGAAGTAGTGAACTTTTTTTTTTTTTTGCACTAAAGAATATCTGAGATAGTAAATAACAGGCTAGCAGGTAAAAAGAATGAGAAATGCTAAGCTTATGTTGTGGACTATAATTATATTTTTCATTTATTTTCTTTCTTGTGTTCCTCAAAGGCTTCCTGCAGGAACGACACACCATCTCCAAGACACTTGCCTAGTTTTGAAGACTGGTTTTGGGGTTTTTTCATCCCCTGCACTTTCATGCTAGCAACCACTTACTCTGCTTGTCGTGCTGTACTCAAACATTTTATAAAATATGTCAGCTTCATCCTTTCAACCCTGCAATAGTAGAGTATTTTAATAAAACATGCTTCTATTTAAATTACACTTTTGTTCAGCTCTGGTTTTGTACTTGAAAAACGTGAGGAAATTGCTACCAAACTTGTACCACTCTATCATCTAAGTGAAGAAAACAGATATGGCAAAAAACACCTACTTAGATTAGCTAGTATGTCCCACCTATATTTCTTCCAGTCCATGTATCCATGCATTATAATAAACCAAGTATTGCATTAAGTTTAAAGTGAAAAGGCAATCAAGTAAATAGGCAGATGATACATTTGGTGTTAGCACACCATAATTAACATTTTCTTTTTAAATTGAACAGGCTCACCTGTTAGAAGAGAAATTGTAATAACCAGTTTCCTCTAGAATCTCTTCAATTAGAGCCTAAAGGACAGAAAAAATTCATTTCAGTAAATTATCTTTATTTAAAGTAATAAATTAATACATAGTGGTATATTTATAGCTTACCTGCAGCTGTTCATATGTCATCCCTTCTCCTATGTCAGAACTGCCAACAATACCTTAAAGTGAAAGGTAAGTAATTTTATACTACTGAATTTGGGGTTTATGTTCCCTCATCAGTTTCTTAGCAATTCCATTACAAATACAATGACAAGAGAGATGCTTCATTATTAGCAACTTATTCCACTGAACACAATGACTCCCTGCAAACGTGGGAGTCATTTTATGGCATGATGTGAACATTTGAGGCATACAATATTATAACATTATGAAAGAGCTTTAACTGATGGAAAATATTTTAAATATTTACAGAACGGAACACAGCAATGTAAAATTCTTAATCTTTTCCACTTACAATTTATAGTGGAAATGGCATGCAGCCAGCAGCAGTGTGAAGACAAATGTATTCTGTGCAGGTTAAAAGATACTGAGATACCAAACACCTGAACAAATTGCATTGTTGTCTCTGGGAACAAAACAAAGCTCATATTTAAAGTGATTCTTAGGGTCTCATTTCCTATGCATATCATCCTTGACAACTAGTATTATTTGGGGGGTTTGCAATAGGCTGTTGAACTGACACACTAGTTTCAACATAAAGGCCAGCAAAATCAAAGTTTCTCACCCTTCTTTCTGGAGCCATAGTTCCTAATAGCACTATTTCCTCTAGTCCATGGGTTGCAACATAGTTTTTCCTGTATTTAGAAGAATGGAAATGGCACAAGTACAAAAACACAGAATGCACATTTCCCTTATGTCCATTGCACAAAGACGAATGATGGAAAATGTCTCTGAAAAAGGAATTGTGGTTCCCCACGTTGGATGACTGCAGTAATGGCAGGTTTGATTAAAGACGCAGCTCATGACTTGTATCAGTAGTCCAAAGTGTATTTGATACTATTAATTTTCTAAGTGTGTGCATAAGTATACATTTTACATTATATAGATGTGGTGTAGCATGAAGCGTTTCATTCTGCAAGTTTTTATGGCTTGACCTAGTTAGGTAATTAAATAATCCCATTATGACTCTTTCAAATATGACAGAAGAACAATGTAGAGTTTAAATAGTTTGTTTAACCATCACATGCGAAGACAGGTAAATCCTAAGAGATTTTCCAATACAAACATTTCTATTGATTTTCATGGATGAACCATATGTTGCACCTTAGATATTTCTTTGTCATTTCAAAGTATACTCTCAAATTAGTAGTCTGTTCCATCAGCGGTAAACTGCATATCAGGAATTAAACAAAAGTACAACATAAGCAAAAGAAAACGATAGTGAAAATCTATAGTCAACATAACTTTACTGTCTTTAAAGACAGATCTTAGATCAGCAATTCCTTCTGCTTTCATACCATACACTTTATTAGAATTATATATGCCACTACAGAGGTTTTGCTTCTTTCTTTACCTTTTCTGTCATCTGGAAGCAACATATTTCCACCTGAAGAGAGAAGTACCACATGCCAATCTGCTGTGAAGAAGTTAAGTTCAACCAGTTCAGGAGAACCTTGCAGCAGCTGGGGAGAAAAAAAAAAAAAAAAAAAAAAAAAAAAAAAGACACTTGAAATCTCCATCCTTCCTGTTTGCTAAAACTTCAGACAGCTGTGAGGTAGTTTACCCATTCCTATGTTTCTCAGTGAAATCAGAAGTCAAAAGAAATTTAAAACTTTTTAGATTAATGAAACAGTGGTGAACACAATTACAAACATTCTACCACCTTCTCTCCAGAAACAAACTGAACATTGTAAGCTGCAAACATGCACTTAATATAAAGCTCTAAGTTCTTTAGACTGTCTGAAAAAAATGTCATAAACTATGCTTTTGTGTGAAGATAAACAGGGAAGTGTATTCCCCTCAAACCTAGGAAAGAAACAGCTGAGGACTGGTTTTCAAAACTGGGGCTTCAGTGAAATTTTTAGTCCATATTCATGTGGTATCATTCCCATTAGAGGGATTCCAGCACTCCTGAAACCTGAGTCAGTTCAGCTACTTTATTATGTGAACAAGGATACGGTCATTAAGGTTAAAAAAATCTAGTTTTGAAAATATCCACTGGCAACAATTCTGACGTGAAAATATCTTTGTAGGCAGGAAAGAAATTCCAGTTACGCATTTCTGCAGCATGCTAACATTTTACAGTTACAGAAACAGAAAAATATCTCTTGTTGGAAGACCTCTACCCCATTGCCAGTCATTGACAGAATCTTTCTGTCTGTTATTCTAATCAGGATTTCTAAATTAGAAGAGTTAAAAACAAGTGATTTTTAATTTTATTTGCAGAAATTGCACAACCTCATAACGACACTTGCTTCAGCCGACTTCAGCCTAGGTTCTTTCATCTATTTATGTTCTTCCTATTACCTCCAAATGATATCCATGTTACACGTTGTATTTGTAGTGGTGATTTTTGGTAAAGTATGTCCCATTTGTTCATGGATGCTCATCACTTCTCCATCCTTCTAACTGTAGGGTTTGTTTTTGCTTTCTATTAACTATTCCTATTGACTATTCCCTTCAACATAGAAATGCTCAGAATTGCATTCAGCGTTTCAAACATCTTCTATTTACTACCATTACTACCATTACATTTCTTCCCTTTTCTTCAAGTTTAAATCCAATAGGTTTGAGGCTAACACAATTTTACAGTTGATAACATCTGTAAATTTATAAATATATAGGTACTGTTATTTCCATTTTCTCACCATATTTTGGGACATCCTTTCCTGAAAACATTAACTCAATACACAATTAGTAAATGTTATGGCTGAAATACAGGAATTGTTTAATGCAGACCACAGATAGTTACAGGTATACCATACCTTTTTCATTTCTGATTTCAGATTACAAGGATTGCTCTGCTGACTGAAGAGGGACTTCTTGAACCTCTCAATAACTCTCCTTTTCAAGTTGCATTGCAAAGCTGGAGGAAGCTACATGAAACAGAGAGAGAGATGTTTAGGTAATTTTTACAGCAGGTGTAAACAGCAGTACCATTATTGAAAAAAGCAGCTATCTGCAAAAAGAAACATAAATATTTAAAAATGTGGTGTTAAACAGCAGCACAAGACTTGATTTAATGATATATTATAATAATGCTCCTTAGTTTGCCTATTCAGATAGGTTTGGCATATCACATAACTCTGTCCCTCTAGCCTTGAAGGTAAAGATCATTACAACAAGTCTAACAGAAGTAATACTAGATTTGTTTCCCTGATAAAAGTGCTAGTATTTTGACATTTTTCTACAGATGAAGCTTATAGAATGATAGACTAGATTTCACATTGGCTGTAATGAGTCACTCCAGCTAAAATTAATGGAACTTCAAAAAGCTTAGACCTGTATTCAATGTGTGAAGATCAACTTCAACAGGCTCTTTAAGGTCCTCAAGTACATCTTAATACAATTCAAAATGTCTCTTTTGATAGAAGCTTCCTGTGGCAGGTAATTTACATTACACTTGTCTATATAGCAAAACTGATTTTGTATACTTTTTCTCCTGTATTTTTTTGGTTGAAACAATATATATCTTTCAACTATATTTACAAAAAGAAAGCACAAATCATATTTTATTGTGTTTAAAGTCTTCAACAGAGAGTTCAAAGGAAGTGTTTTCCTTTGCTCTTTAGAGTTTTTTAAAACATTTTTATGTTCCAACAGTAAATGTAAATTTTCAGCTGTTTGTCACTGCGATGACACTAACCCAATCTGATCATAGAATCATAGAATGGTTTGAGTTGGAAGGGACCCTAAAGATCATCTAGTTCAAACCCTGCCACGTCCCTGCCATAGGCAGGGACACATCCCACTAGAGCAGGTTGCTCAAAGCCCCATTCAGCCCAGCCTTTCCCAGGGATGGGGCATCCACAGCTTCCCTGGACAACCTGTCCCAGTTCTTCATCACCCTCACAGTAAATTATTTCTTACTCTCATCTAATGTAAACCTACTCTCTTTCAGTTTAAAGCAATTAGCCCTTGTCCTATCACTACATGCCCTTGTAAAAGGTCTCTCTCCAGCTCTTTTGTAGGCCCCCTTCAGATACTGGAAGGCTGCTATAAGGTATCCCCAGAGCCTTCTCTTCTCCAGGCTGAACAACCTCAACTCTTTCAGCCTGTCTTCATAGGAGAGGTGCTCCAGCCCTCTGATCATCTTCACGGCTCTCCTCTGAACTTGTTCCAACAAGTCCATGTCCTTAGGCTGAGGGCTCCAGAGCTGGATGCAGTACTCCATGTGGGGTCTCACCAGAGCAGAGGAGAGGGACAGAATCATCTCCCTTGTAATGCTGGTCACACTTATGATGCAGCCCAGGATGCAGTTGGCTTTCTGGGCCGTCAGCACACATTGCAAGCTCATGTTGAGCTTCTCATCAACTAATACTCCCAAGTCCTTCTCCTCAGGGCTGTTCTCAATCCATTCTCCATCTAGCCAGTATTTGTGCTTGGGATAGCCCCAATCCATGTGCAGGACCTTGCTGAACCTCATGAGGTTTCACACGCCTACCTCTGAGGCCCATCCAGGTCCCTCTGGATGGCATCCCTACCCTCCAGCTTGTTGACCACACCACACAGCATGGTGCTGTCAGCAAACTTGCTGAGGGTATACTCAGTCACATTTTTCAGTGGAATCTGCTCCATGACCTTGCCAGACACAGAGGTGAGACTGAGTGGCTTGTGGTTTCCCCAGGTCTTCCTTTTTTCCCTTTCTAAAAAGGCGGGATATGTTTCCCCTTTTCCAGTCAACAGAAACTTCACTGGTTGTTAAATTTATTTTATAAATTAATAAATTGCTGCTCTTAGAAGGCTATAAATCTAGAATAGCTATACTGGCCTCACAGGAGTCCTGATTTGCTCTGACAAACCAGGCGTCAAGGTCACATCCTAAGCACAAAAGACTTAATCAGACAGCTGGTCGCATACAGTTTTTGTTACAGATGGACACCACACTCTTCCCATGCAGATAAGGCCTTACACATATCCATTAAGTCAGAATGTTCCTTAGCCTGTAAGTGAGTAAAAAAAATGATGCTCAGGAAAGGCCTGCAAGTTACTCTGTAGACAACATGAAGCTGCAATGAACTGTGTGCAGTTAATGTACCATGGGTGTACTGTGATATTCTGAAACAAAACTGATAAAGAATAAGTCCACCACTTGAGAAACTCAGAATTGCCTCAAGCACTAGTGTTCAATTTTAGCTCTTATTTTAATGAAATTAGATGTCAAATCATTTTAAATTAAAAATAAAAAAAACCTAAGGATTAAAAAAAAGGTCAAGGATTTACATAATGCTTTTTTGAAAGCTTCCTCTTACATTGTTTTCCAGAGATCACTCTGACTCTTGTTCCCATGGAAACTGGATTGGGAAGGCTGCTGGCAGCCAAGAACTAACAGGCAAGAACTTTCCTTTGGAAATTTCATTTTAGAATTGTCAGCTGAAATATGTAACAGAGTTTTAGAAAACATCTATATATTATAAAAAATATTCTACCTTAGATTTATAAGAACATAATCAAGTACAAGAGAAGCACATAGCATACAATGAACAAGTACAGGTGTGGATCCTGGTTTCTCTGCCTTCCCGTTCTGAAACCAACTGACACCAAAAGCACTGAAGTTGTTACCTTCTTCAGTGGTTAATTCTGAGCAAGTCTTTGAGTTGCTGTTAGTTTGCAGTTATTGCACATCCACATAACGATAACTTGCATTAATTAGTAGACCACTTGAGGAAACCTTTGTCAACAGTCACTAATAAGTACCTTGGACATACTCTTAGTATAGCACGTAAAAACTGAACTGCCTTGTTTCTGTTAGCAGGGAAGGAGATAATTTCCAACTATTTTAAATAACAATTGTTTTCTTTGTCTCTGATAATTTATTTCCTTTATTATCTGTTTTGGTAAGCCTGACAGTTTAAAAAAAGAAAAAAAAGACGTGTAAAACACAGCTGAGTTCAGTTATGCTATTCTGTTCTAAACACAAACAAATTTGTCTCAGCACTGTGAGGTGCTGAGACCCTGAGGTAATAAACATCTCTTCCCAAATATAATCACTTCATTTTGGAAAATTAAAGGATGTTTATTTAATAATAGCAAATTTTGTAAGTGGCAGCCAAATTTCTGGAGAATAAGGAACTTTCTGTCATATTTTTAGTTGAGAGTTCAATACAAATTTATATCAGCCCCATTTTTGCTTTGGAATCAACATGAAAAAACTTCAACTCTCACTATGAAACATTGGAGCTTAATTTTAAAATAATTCTTAAGTTTGAAAAAGAGCTGACATTGCAAAATATTTAACATATTCAGGATTTTAACTATTACTGTAGACATCCCATGAAATTATTATTACTATTTATTGATAACAAAAAATATTATTTAGAAATTATTGCTATAGAGAAAGCATTTTATATAGCCTCTATTCAATGTATGATATTAAGTCACTTAAAATTTTCATATTGCTGGCATTGCAGAATGTTGTAAAAATAATTTACTGTACAATCTATTTTTCTGAGGTGAGCCAATGATTTTTTCATTTCATATGACTCAATTATTTCCATCCCCCACATACTAATATTCAAGGTTAATCTTTATTTAAATGACATATTTTTAAAGCATCCTGCCATCTGCAAAAATGTCAAGTTCTGTTGTTTTTAAAGAACAGTGACTAAATTAGCAGCACTTTGCAGTAACATCATTTTGACAACAGCAAATAACTGTAAGTATAGAATGTCAGAAGCAACTGTAATGCATACTTGAGTGATGAAGATAATTTTGTGCAGCTGAATAAGAATCTGCTGAACAGGGTCACTGATCTGACGCACCTTCCTTTGTGATACAGCAAGTCCTGCCGATGCTGTAGATGACAACAAGAAAATCAGGACAGCTCATTTTGTTGCTTTAATATACTAATAGAGTACAACGTTTAAAACCAGTAGATGCAAATACTAAGTTTTAATGCAAGATTTTTTTTTCTAATAGTGTTGGGAATGAAAAAAGGATAATCTTAAAACTTAAAAGATTAGACAATATAATCGATAATGGTTTTTAAAAGAAAATTCCTTTATCTGATTCACTTCTAAGTTACTCTAAAAGAAGTATTAATGTACCTCACTAACGATAAAAGTTTTTGCATGTTTATTCAAAAGATATGTTAAAAGAATTTTCTTATTTTAACTGATTTCTTTTTACATAGACTAACACCTAATATTTACTTTTAATGTATTTTGATGTTATGAAATTTATTTTCATTTTACGCTAAGAGCTATAATAAAATGTCTGATGTGGATAATTTGGAGAACAAATTTATTAAAATACATTTTCGTGTTGCCTTATAGTAACATGTGTCGCTTTATCACAGCTACTTTTTGTTTCCAACACCTAGAAAGAGCATATTTTAAGAGAAACCTCAAGAAAATGTGCAAGAAGCTGTGATTCTCTTGAGTCTTCTTAGCTTTGAATCAGAAAATCAGTGGTTTCTGCTCTTTGTCATAAATTCCTCCCCACCAGAGATCATGCTATCTTAAGGACGTATGATGGAGACTGTAGAAAGGACCTGTTACCAGCATCCTCTGTGATCAAAATGACGCCATCATAAAGTGCATAAATGACATTTTTCATTATTAGAATAAAAGAACACCAATGTTAAGCAAAGAATAATGCTGTAAAAATTCCTCTAACCACAAAGGAAAGAATACAGACAATTGCTCTATATTACAGTCCATATATTGCTTTTGCTTGTAAATTACACAAAAATATTAGTGTTGACTCATGAATGTAAGAAAAAGTGGGTTTTAAAAACTTTTAAACCCAAAGTTAGTTCAATATTGATAGAAAAATGCATAAGGTTAAGCAAACTACAAAATGGGCTTATGCAAATCAGGAAATTTTAACAAAGATTCAATTCATATGTACATATGCATGTAATTATGAACTACGTACATTTCATAAACACAATGAAAATTTTATCCCCTTCACCCCTGCCATATTATATGGGATATAAAGGTGGCCTGTTGGAAGAAAAAGTCTAAGCAAATTTAAAAAATAAATGTTTTATCAGTTTTGAAAAGTTGTGTGCCTCAGTATATCTACAAATCTTTTCTCTACGCATTAACATTTCAAGTACACTTACACACTAGACAGATCAGAAGATAAAATACTCATTGACTCATTACTAAGAAGAGATCATGAAGCTGGAGATACACAAATAAGAAAGTATTGTAGCTTTGAGAAAACATTGCTAGAAGTTGTTTCTAATATTTTCTTCTAAAATAGGTATTTAAAAAGCTTTTTTTAAAACATGTCATCTTTGAACATTTCCTTTAGCTATTACCTTACAATATGCACAGTAGATATGCACACACCAAATTCACAAATAGTGTGCACACAGGCTTATATCTTAGTCCTTAACTGTTTAGTTGGGTATGTCAACATGATCTTTGCTAAAAAGTGTCCATCATACCCAATGACAATGACACTACATTTTGAAGTATAAACTCTGAAGTAAAGAACGGAGTCAGTTTAGAATTAAAAGGAAAAACATTACTTTAGAATTAAGAATGTTGCAGTACTTCAAACACTCTCGTTTCCTCATATCATTTTTATTAGATTATTGTTTATTTTATTTAGATAAGTGTGAATTAATTATCACAGCAAAGAGCAAGAAAGCTAATTTTTTCTTGAATTATGAAAACAGTGAATAGGTATAAACCTGTTCTTCCTCTAAAGCTAGACTACCATCCTCTGTCAAGCAAATCCACATACATAACATATACTTTTCACAGGCAAAAGCACTGCAAAGGAAGTCACGCATGAATAGAAGCTATGCTTTTCTTTCTGCAAAATAAGTTTAACACAATTTTAACCTGTTCGTTTACTTTCATGTGTTAAAGTCAGGGAAAAAAAATATCAGCTGCGTGGAAATATTTAGTTCTTGGGATCAAGAATTGAAAACAAAAGTTGAAAGTTCACTTCCCCCGCTGAGCTACTGTTCAAGACTCATCATAACCAACCATTAAATCAGATATGGTCTTGGTCATCCAAAATTTAGGACAGATATATTTGTCTGCTGTAGGTACATTTTTTTCTCGTAGTACAAGTAGTTGGCAATTAAAAGACTGTGCTCTTTCTCTGAAGCAAAACTGCCTAATTTACCAGCTAGTAATACCAAATACCCACATGATTTGTTTCCTGCCATTATTAATGAGATATTTGAAAATACTAGCCAAGGACAGCTTGATAAAAATCAAAACCAGATTCACTTGACTACCTAAATGAGTGAGCATCACTTAAAATTTACAAAGCACAGTAAACTCAGTGCTGATTTTTGGGTATTTTATCTAAAAGGTTGACTATATTTTGGTAGCTGAAGACCATTATGAACTTCTTCATTGAACACAAGAAAACCCAAAAACAACGACACACCAAAAAAAAACCCAACACATAATCTATAAGACCAGAATGACAGAGGGCCCTTCTCCCCTTCCCCTCTCCAAAAAAAAAAGGTGATGAGAAAAAGAGATAAGGAGATTAAGAAGTTTAGAATGAACTAAACTACTTCACTGAAGTATTAATATTAAAATCAAAAAGAATAAAATAATGAAATAGATACAATATGTACAAAACCGTATCAAGCTCCCAGGGTGATGTCACCAGCAGGCACTGGGGAAGTCCCAGACAGGGCTCAGCAATGGATGGGAACTGGGTTCCAGCTCTGGAGTCAGTAACACACAGATTGGGATAAAAGGCAGATGAACAGAGAGGGTTGTCTTGAGACATCGGCCATCGAAGAAAGAGAGCTGACTCTTAGCTTTTATATTGAACATGGGGCAGACAGCATGGAATACCCCAGTTGGTCAGGTCTGGGTCACTTGTCTTATCCGCTCCTTCCCACAGGTGTGACCCCTCTTCGTTTTTCCATTTCCGACCCTCCAATGGGGCAAATAACAAAACTGGCTGACCTTGGTTGTTACAGCAGTAAGTATAAGCAAGAGCCTCTCTGCATACCATTCCTTGGCACAAAGTACAAACTTTGGTCTTATCACTCTGAGAACAACCAGTTTTCTCCACAATATACCATTAATTTCAGAGAGTTAAAAGAGACCTAGCTAAGATGTAAAAGTACAGAACAGAAAGTTGGTTCTGTTTTACTTCAAACCGTGGCAGTTCCATGGAATAATTTTAATCACAGCCATAAGAGCCAATAGAGAAATTCTGCTGATCAAGCTTTAAGTAATTTAGAAGTACATATTACATATTCTACAAACTGTGCAGATTTACAAAATATCATTCAGATTTTAAATATAACAGTTTAAACAAACAGAACAGCTTGATTCTAATTTATTTCTGATTCTTATTTACCTAGTGCTCCTTTATAATTCTTTGCCTGCAAAGAGCATAGAGCAAAAACTAAATCAGATTCTTGAATTTTTATGTGGTAAATGTATAGTTATTTACGATTTTTAATCTTGTATATTTAAGTCATACACACTGTCAGACCCAAAGATTAAATAAAAGCTTATCAGCAAAATGCCACTATGAAACATTCAGTATATCAATCAAGAACATTAGTTAATAAAATTATCTAAGTTGAGTATTAGACCTGAAAGCTAAGCAAAGAGCTTAAATCCAAGTACTGAACTTCAGCCAGCAGCCCTGTATCTCTCTTAAATACAGTTATCTCTAAAATACACTTCAGAGGATAATTTAGATTCATATTCTAAAATTTCCTCATAAGGATACACCCTGAGAATCATAAAGTCTTATGCAGAGATTTACATCCACCTAAACATTTTTTTGCAAAGTGATCTTATTTCAAGAATAATTCTGTGGGAGATGAAATCCAAATACCAAAATTAATTAGCCCACAACTGAACTGTTAAATTTTTTTTCCTGTTGAATTTCTGTGCTGGTTACTTTAAGAAGTAGAAGAGAGACATCCACAAACTGAAGTACCTACGGACCAGCCAGAGCTGAGCTGTGCTGTCACAGAGAATAGAGAGGTAGAGAAAATGTCATTCTCTATGACAGAGACAAACATTCCCAGAAGGATCAGGAAGATAATGACATCATTGCTAGTTTCAGGTTTTTTGTGGTAATGCTTTTTGGCAGATGGGTTGAGAGAGGCAAGCGAAATTCAGTTCAACATTTTTCCCTAAGTCTCCTCTTAACGATCAATAAGAGGAAAGGAAGTCTTGCATTTCCCCTGAGCCACTTAAGGAAGAATTTAGGTTGGTCTTTCTGCTCAAGGTGACAGTGGAAGCCATGGTAAAATAATTTAGAATATTATATGCCAGGAGAAGAACAATTTTGATTTAGCTTTTTTTGCCTCATCTGCCTCTCTGCCTAGTGTTTCAAGGCTGTTATATTCAGTCCCAAAATAGTGTGGTCTTGCCATTACAGCCTAGGAGTCTTCAGTTCCTCTTAGGTCACTGATAAAAATTCTACTTCCTTGGCATGTTACCTTTCTCAATGCTCCCTGTTCTGTGGTATTTGACTTCTCCTTTGTTGTTAATGGCTTTTATTGCACAGAAGCAAATAAATGAATGCCCTTTCTTTTCTGGGCCTTCTCAGATTTGAATCTTTTATCAGAATAAAAATATGCTTAGAGCAGTGTAGTTGCCAAGCCACTCTCATGACATTTGAAAATTCATGGCAGCCATGTGAAGTCCCTGATGACTGGAAAAAGGAAAACATTGCACCCATTTTTAAAAAGGGTAGAAAGGAGGACCCTGGAAACTACTGGTCTGTCAGCCTTCTGTCTGTGCCTGGGGAGATCATGGAACAGATTCTCCCAGAAGTTGTTCTAAGGCTTATAAAGAACAGGGAGGTGATTAGAGAGAGTCAGCCTGGCTTCACAAGGAGCAAGTCCTGCCTGACTAACCTAGTGGTCTTCTACGATGGAGTTGGACAACTAAAGTTGTCTATTTGGACTTCTGTAAGGTCTTTGACATGGTCACCTACAAGATGCTTCACTCTAATTTGGAGAGATAGGGATTTTATGGACTGTTTGGTGAATGACAAATTGGTTGGATATCTTCATCTATGACAGAGACAGTAGGATCAAGTGCACCCTCAGCATGTTTGCAGAAATCCCTAGTGGTGGGGTTGACATGCCTAAGGGATTGGAAGGCATCCAAAGGCAACTGGACAAGATCAAAAAGTGGGTCTGTGTGAGCCTCGGGAGGTTCAACAAGGCCAAGTGCAAGGTCCTGCACTTGGGTCAGGGCAACCCCCCGGCATCAACACAGGCTTAGGGATGAAGAGATTGCGAGAAGCCCTGCCGAGAGGGACTTGGGGGTACTGGTGGACAAAAAGCTGGACATGAAGTCTTACAAAAATGAAGTCTTACTAATTTACTATTGGAATTCATATTTGTTTTAAATTCATGAAAGGTACTTCAGAATTTTCTCATTTTCTAACATTTTAAAATATAATTATTAGATAATAACATGAGTTTTCATATTGCAAAGAACTAGAAGACTATGAGACTGCCACCCTGTCACAAACAAATCCTGTTTTCTTAATATGGACCCTGCACACTCTCAAGAACAGAACAATAAGCAGTACAGCTGAAGAAATAAGAGGAGATGCTCTTATGCAACAGAAGAATAAGGTCTGAAAACTTGGAAATCATTACATTTATTTTAAGTTAAACTAACTCTGTTGCAAGCACAAAATTACCTGGTCGCAGTCTTGATCCTGGACCTTCAATATAATCTCTATTAATAATTAAAAAATAAATTAAAAAAAAAAAAAGTAGTTTTAATTGTGTTTCACTTCCGTTACTACAGAGGAAATAGCAGTATTTCCTGAATCCTTCTCATATTTCCTCTGGAGGAAACCATTCTAGATTCACCAGTTTGTAGCTGTTCATTTATAAGTCACATAAAGGCTGATTTACTCTATGTATCCAAAATAGCATGATTCTTACTAAATAAAAGTTAGACTCCATTTGTTTCCCTGTTCAATTTTCAGTCTCCAAAGTACAAAAACAGTAGACAGGATTATTTAAAATCAATTTATATAGACAGATATTTAAAAGTCAATAATCCATTAGGTTGCAAATTATTTTGCATTTCTACACGTTTATAGACATTTCAATTAACCCATTTTATGGATAGAAAACATAAAGATTATGTAATTATTCTCTAGTGGATAAAAGAACAGGAGTAACAATGTATACAGTGGGGAAAACTAATATTATATTGCCAGGATAGTATTGTGTCGGAAGTGATAGAAAAAGCACAACCAGCAAAAGGATACATATAGAAGATGGAAAGATTGGAGGTAGGGCTGTAGAAATGTTCCTTGCAGCAGTTTCCTGAATGGGCAGTTGAATAACTAGAATGCTTGTATCAAATCCAGGAAAGATGTTTGCCTGATAGCCTTATGAATTCAAGAAATACTTCTAGCAGCATTTATTGATAGGAAAGGTTAAATCTTAGAGGTGCCTGCCAGAACAGTGAGACTTATTCTGAATGTAAGAACTTTGAGGGATGTGCAAGTTAAAGTGGATGCTCAGATGTCAAAGTATTGGTGAGGATGAATGTTATTTTCTAGAATGATCAAAACCTGAGCTAATGGGCAGGACTTCTAGTACAGGCAATTATGACACTCTTTTCAGTTGTGCTGTACTCAACTGTATGGCCATATGGCCATGAAGAGAACTTACAGAGATGAGCAAAAATTTAGTAGAGACAGAAGGGATTACATCTGGTGTATACAGCTAAATTCCTGATTTGCAGCATGATTTTGCAGGCAGATGAATAAGTGAACACATTTGCACATGCAAAGACAAGATGCAGAGGACCGGAGAATCAGTGATACAGGCATGTGTAACATTCAGAGGAAATCAGATGAACAGGTAAACTAGTGTCCTTTTGCACAGCCCTTAAGAATAGTTTCAAAAGACAAGGTGAGAATTAGAAAATGTTAGAGTCAGAAAAGAATGACTTTTAAAAAGACAAAGATAGTGTCAGTGGTAAATAGCAGATCAAGAAAGCAAAGGAACTATGACTTGGAAGAGACCATTAAACAGCTTAGTTAAAATTGCTGCAGTAATATTCCTTAACTGAAAGCTGGATCAAACAGAGTCTGTGGAGAAAAAAGGAAGAGGAATCAACACCATTATAAACAGTTGCCTAGCTAAGTTAAAGGTAAGAGGAAAAATATTATTCAGGAGGAGTAGAGAGTGATTTGTGGGGGTTTTTTGGATGTGAAACAGAAGCAGAAATAAAGAAACAAAGAGCAGAGTCCATCAGAAAAAACAATGGTTGGTCAAGAATGTGTTTGATGGATTTCTGAATAAATAACAGAAGAAAAAGGAAAGACATTTAGAGGGAGCATAGGGATGGCCATGCCATGTTCTGGTTTTGGCTTTTTTTCCTTTTTGAAAGAAATGAGGACATCAGAATTCTAAAAATGGATATCTACATTTATATAGAAGGTCTAGAGAAATTCAAAGCAACAAGGATACTACTCCATCTTATCAAACACACAAACAAATTTTTCTATTTAAAAACAGCTGCTTAAAAATGCAAACCCAGAATTTGGCTTACCAACTAACGTCAGTTTAACCTGATATAGCAAGGTCCACTTTTAAAACTATTTATCCGTTTAATGCCAGCCCTTAAATTACTCAGGTTAAGATTCTCTGTGCAAACAACCTCTAACAATACCCTCAAGCAGACTGAGTGTCATAGGTTGAGGTAAAATGAAGTTGTAATGATAAGGGAACATTTCATAAAGGCAATCAGTCAACTCTTCCACTATGAAATGACTGGCTGGAATTGATCATATATTATATAATTGAGTACTGTGTCCAGTTCTGGAGTACTCAACATAGAAAGGACATCGAACTGTTGGAACAGNCTACATTAAAATTATAAATATTACCTACCTATTCTGAAGTTGTCTTTCAGAAGCACAAAAATTTGGTTCAATTATACCTGAAACAAATGCATAAACATTTGCATAATCCTCTGCATTTAAAAAAAAAATATATATACATCTTAATATTTTTTGTTTCACAGATATGGTGTCAACATAACAGAAAAAATATAGTGTTAAACAAGCTCCAAACCCCCATTTAACCTTAGAGCTGCTGTTTGATGAATCAAAGATTTGCTTGCACATTACTAAATTACCAGCCTCACATAGTATTTTAATAAATGCTTTCAGAATTTCACATAAACTAGTAACACATGCTGACTAGATGTCCACAGAAAATGCATCTGGATTTGCAGTAAATTACTGCAGTTACTGCTACCACCATAGCCACAAAATTGCCTCTGGATAAAAAATTCTAATATTTACCCACTTTTTCAGAGGACCTTTGACAGGTTGTCTAAACCACGTTTTACCCAAGTTTTATTGCTACCATTCTATTAGCTGACTATTCAAACTACTACAGATGCAATACCTTACTTCTTAAATATTCCTGTTGACTTTAAGACCTTGAAGATAAAGCTATGATCACTTACAGGTCTAACATCAAATCAGCAATAAAACTGAACCCAGACATTTATGTCATTTATTGCATAATGCCCAAAAATGTGGAGAGAGGGGTAATATTTGATGATATTTAGTATTTATGCACTTGGAAAGCATCATCTTAAAGCAAGTATTTGTCTTAAGCATCTGTCTTCAAACATTCCTTTAACACCTTCTCTTTGATGGTAATTTTGACATGAGACCACCCTCTCCTACAAATTATCTCATTTCAAATGAGGAATAAGTGTATGTTTAAATCAAATGATATTTTAGTTAACTGAAGGTCTGTGTAATAAGATTAGGAAATTCTTAACAACATTTTTCCCCTATGATTAATGCATTTTAATATAATACCCTGCATCTTTGTCTACATGACATGTTTTTTCAATATTAGTAACATCACAAGCATTATTACAGAACAAGAACAGAGGCATCCAATCACTCAAACAGTAGCTAGAAAAAAAGATTTTATGCCAAACTTACACTAGTTCTCCCATTGTTGGTCTTGTTACAGCAATTATATTATTTCTAGAGTAACCGTAGAGGACTTTCAGAGAGCAAATACACTTCTGCGAGTCTTAAATATTTTCTTTGTGTTCAAACATACTTTCCATCATGCTCTGAAATTCAGTGCCTCTATTTCTCCTACTTTTCTGAGATCCCCTTACTTAAAAAAAAAAAAAAATATCCTGAAGAAGGCTTGTGTCTGTCACACAGAATTCACTTTAAAACCAAAAGATATTATACATCTGTAGGCCAAATTTGTGTCCCTAAAAAGAAGACACAGAGAGAGTGAAAGAAAAAGAAACAGTATTTTACTCCTTGGTAATGCTTTGCTTACCAAAACAGATACTAAAACTGTGTATCAGTTAGGCCAAAAAAAGTTTGATAGGAGCAGTTGACATACACAATAGTAAATAAACTAGGTCCTTATAGAAGCAAAGATACTTCAATTAATTTTAGCACTGAGACAGGAAAATAGATAGGAAAATACAGTGTCCAGTGTCTAGAAAGTAAAGGTAGCCTTTGGAAATGAAAAAATACTATTGTGCCAAGAAACAAATACTTTACTTGCTTAGGATGCAGGCGCAATAAAACTAATACAAAAGTAGAAGCTCTGACTGAACTTGAATCACATTGCTTGGCGTAAGGATTTTTGAGTTACAAGCTCAGACACTCTGTTGTAACAAAGACAATAATGTATTATGGGAATATGTGCAAGAAAATCTGTAACAGAGGCCACTTGGCTACAAAACTGTTTGAACACAGCTGTTTGCTAGAATTCTAGAAACAGCTTCCCTTTCCAAGTATTCAGATACAAAATTGCGATTGAAATACTATACCCTTTGGCTATTTAAAATAAATGGTCTATCAGTAATGGGCTCATATCCAAATTTACTTGATCATTTTGATGACTCACCACATTTGACTTGCTAATCTGCCAGTTTATTACTGTATTTACATCTGTATGATATTTCAGATCAAAGAGTCTGCCTCACCACTGTACATAGCAGAGATGCAGTATTTTCTGATTCATACGCTAAGGTTAGGCAAATAATTACTAATGATATTAAAAAAAAAAAATCAACCAGAAATCATGATGCAGAACATCACTAAGCAACAGCCAACACCTTTCAGTCCCTTTTTTATTGCTTATTATTACATTAGAGACTCACTGAGCAGCTACAAATGGGAGAGAAGTCTCTTCATGTTAGACACTATGAAAACACATTGGTGTAATTTCCTCAATAGCAAAGCAAGAAGAGGCTCAGGCATCTAAAAATCATTGTAACAGTCATGTGTGTATACACACACTCAGTGAACACTAATGACTTTAATTAGAAAACTTAATCTGTTGTATAGGAGTTGTGCTAATCATACAAACCCAGACAGGGAGCAAGAAACAAACAGATGTGTAGAAAAGTTAACTAATGTAAGTCATGGAGCACATAGTGCATCCTGATGTTCAGTCCAGGGTGTTACCTGGACCATAGTTCCTTTTACCATGGTATTCCTTTGACATAGACGGGAAGAGTAAGGCAACATATATTTTGTTCAAATGCTTTGCAAGAGGGAAGTTCTCCATTCAAGACTATCTCAAGGAAAATGAAATATAAATCCTCCATCTCTTCTCTGTTTTGTGCCCACCCCTGCTGGAAGGTGAAAGACACACAAAAGGTAAAGCTTTTGCCTCCCTATTCTGAATAGGTCAATGAAGATTCCTTGAGGACATTAAAAAATTATCTATATAGATATATATCTCAAATAAGGCATCAAGAATTCTTCTGACTGCTACTTTGGCTTTTAGCAGTTGATGTAATTAAAGCAACTTCTAAGGTTTTAACTTCATAACATGCATTGACATCAGTGCAAATCATACAAATACATTCCAATATGCAGTTTAGTGTTTTATCTCTTAAAGGACCTAATCATGTAATTTCAATACAAGAGCTTATAAAACAATCCAAGATCAGAAAAACCTAGGAAGATTTTTTGCTTCGGCTTTCACCTCACTGGTATCTAAAAAACCCTTTCAAGTTTTATCAGATTGATAGGAAAGTTGAGTCAAGATTTTGTATTAGCAGAAAACTTCAATACATCTCCTTGAATGAAACGGAAGGAAT
This sequence comes from Thinocorus orbignyianus, assembly GCA_013400375.1. Taxonomy (NCBI): domain Eukaryota; kingdom Metazoa; phylum Chordata; class Aves; order Ciconiiformes; family Thinocoridae; genus Thinocorus; species Thinocorus orbignyianus. Next base: position 1,015,173 of record VXBW01007863.1, read on the forward strand.
TAATGTGTTTTTTTGAATGATGGCTTAATGATCTACTGAGGAAGAAGGTCAAATTAACTTTATTTACACAAAATACTTTCAGTAAGCTGCCCTTTAAATCACAATACACTGGGATGGGCAGTCCCAATCAAGCTAATTCAGCTGTTTTGCTGAGCAATGAGAATTAAGTTTTTCGTCACTGAAAGTGTACAAAAGTTACCATAAGCATACTTTTCTGAACTCAAGCATCACACAGGAACACAAGGTCTTGGCAGATGTTGTTCTAGCTGTTGTCTTCAACAAAGTCTCATTAGCCTGAGGTCTCAATAGTAATCTGAATCTTAGACAAAGTCAAATTGGGAAAAACAAGCCTAAAAAACACTGGAACATCTCCAAAATTCTTCACAGACAGCCCATTATGCAAATTATAGGTTCCTTGATGCAATAATGACTTTCAACAAATTTCCTAAGCTTTCCCTTCACAAGCTAAAGAACAATATATAGCAGATGTGAGACAATCTTACCCCTTGACCTTATCAAAGTTTCTAAATTTCATACGTAAAGAAAAAATATGTTCTCAAATAAAATCCAAACAATACAAGTGTTCTGAATTTAAAAAAAAAATTAAAAAAAAACCCACCAAAACTCTGTGATCACAGAACTTGCAAGATATAAAGCAGCTGCCTGCAATTAAGCCCAAGTTTTGAATGAAACTACTAGCCCTAGACAGCAAGTGGCATTACCAAATGGGTATTTATCTTCTACTGTGTTTGTTGTTATCCTTAAAAATAGTTTAATTTGGAGCTAAATTAAACTCAGAGCCCAATTATTTGCTACATACAACAGCAGAGCTCCTATTTTGAGAGTAATCTAGTTATTCATCTGGATACTTTTAACTGTTTTGAGCATTACCTGCACAAAACTCAAGTCTTGGCACTATGCAAACAAACCATTTTTTTAAAAGCTCAAAGAAAGATACAGGAGGCATTTCTACAGTTCCATCACAAGAATACTCTTCTAGCAAATCTGTGTGTTGTCACATGGTAACTCTGAATACTATTGCATCGCAGAAATTTTGGCAAAAAAGCAGTCCTGCATCTCCACATGTTTGCTTATTAGTCAAAAGTTAGGTAAGTCCAGAGATTCCTTCAAATACTGGAAACATATTAAATTATGAGGTAACAGAATAAACACAGAGCAAAACACAGCACAACTGGACTGTGCATTGAGAATTCATAGCCTCATGAAAAGATAGTAACTGAGCAATTCCGAAAGGGACTTACGTTTTATGCTTACCCCTTTATTGTGGGGAAGGTCAAAGAGCAAGCCCGTAAAAGCCTAGAGATTAGGGTTTTCTAATAGCATATTTTAAACAGAACTCATTTTTCAAAGTATTTAGAACGTTGTCCTGACTGCAGTGTAAATGACCATGGTTCAAGGAAACGAAAACTGCTTTACAGAAAGTGTTACTAGATATAAATTAAACTTTTAAACTCTTGCTCGACTGATGTACTAGCTCAACATACCCAGAACTGAAACTCACATTTTCATGTCAGCAGTTTTCAAGTTAGCTAAAGTTGGTCAGATTTTCCCCTGTAATACTGCCGTGCTTGTCAAAACGATGGCTCATAAATTAAACACTGTTAGCCACTTATTAGCAACAAATGGAGCATAACCCAAGCAATATCCAAGTATAGTGAATTTATAATAACTTTTTAAAAGCTATCTTTTCTTTTTCCCTGGGGAGAAGAAAGATTTCCCAGCCTTAATTACAACTGATCTACAACACTAACTTCAGCACTAAGTAAAAACTACAGGTGATCTAACAATTAATGACTTCAGAAGTATTTTTCTGAGAAAGAAATCCTGAGGGATCTATATAACACTTAAACTCTATGCTCAGAGGAAAAAGGACAATGACTTCTAGAAATGCTGATTAAAGTATAGGAACCAACTGGATCTTTCTGCTTAAAATATTTCATTAAATCAATGGAAACCTGGGATAAAAAATATTTGAATATTAGAAAAATTTGATGTTTTGTTAACGTCCAAATCTTAACAAAGAAAAATTAACAATAAGGAAATCACTACCAGTAATGCTTTGGGTGTGGCAAGTTACAAACTACACGAAGATTTCAAATGTCTATGTACAATGCTGAACTAGGCTGCAAAGATTTACATTTCTGGGAGACACACAGTATGTTGTTCTTCAGTATAAAAAAACAAAACAGAACATTCTCCTGTTACTCTCTAACCCCTTTTTCTTTTTAAAGAAAACTTTGATAATAGAGTCAGGGCTGCCTAGCCACAGCTCCTCCAGTCTGTAGAATGGCAGGCTATTCAACTACAAATAGCAAATCATATTAACTGGTTTTAAGTAGAATTATCAAATAATTTATTTGTCCTATCCTAATGGCTAGACACTTCAATTAAAAGCAGTCATATTTCTTCAGTACCTAGGCCAAAATCTGAAGGAAATCCATCTAGAAAATAGAATTGCAAACAGATAAATTACTGTTATTATTCGTTTTTTGAAGCATGCAACCTTGCAATAATAATATTTGTTAATTTTCAGACAACCGCATTCCTTTTACCTTTTAAAAGTACAATTTAAATCACTCAGATTTTCTGTCAGAATTTCATGGGATGAATATAAGTCTAAAATTTTGCTCAGTTCTAATATGAGTCTTTTTCTTCTAGTATTAAATACTCTTTAATTTTCTCTAATCAGAATCCCATCCCATTCAACAGGTAGATCATAGTAGCTCATGATTTAGCACATAGCTCACGATTTAGCACATAGCTCATGATTTAGCACATAGCTCACAGAAGTTACAGATGTTTCACATCGCTTTTTTAAAATGTTTCATATTTAGACTATAATCCAAAAAACCATTACTTAAGATAATACCCAACACAGCTAGTGCTGTCCTATCTGATTACCTACAGATACATATATTACAGGCAGAATTAATGCTACGTTTTGTTACATAATCCCTTCCTAATTTGAATCTAATAATTAAGCAATCTTTCAATTCCATTCAGTCAATTCATCTAGGCAGCTAAAGCTTGCCTCTTTCAACTTTTTTTTATACCCTCTAACAGGGCACTCCATTTATTTATTTGCGTTGCATTATTGTTACTGGGACAAAAGTTTTCAAACTGTCTTTCTTCTGTTTCTTATCGACAGTAATTATCTTATGTTTCAAATATAAAAATACCTTCTCTGTAACATTCAATAATATTCCAGTTTTCATAGCCACCACTGCAAAACGTAGGGACAAGCTACACAAAGACTATGTGACACAAAATGTATTACACTGGAAATGGCTGCCACAGAGGCACAGTTACTTTATGTTTGTTTTCTTTAGCACCCACAATAGATAGTAAACTTGCAACAAATCGTGAAATACCCAAACATTTTGGAATAAATACTTCCCTTTAGAAAGAAATGTACACTTCATTCTTAATGATTCTTACCAATAGGAGACTCTTTCAAATGACTTGAACTGGAGCTGTTTGAGTTGTCCAATGCATCTGGCTCATCATCTAATTCAGAGAACATATCTGCACATAAAAAAAAAAGCAAAGAAACTTTTAACCCGCCTCTTAGCAGCATAATAGTACTCCTGGTGCTTCTTTTGCTAATGACTACCTTTCTCAGAGTTCTCTAAAGTGCTGTGATCCTCTACCAGGATTCCTTCGTATGTTCTTTCCTCATCTTTTCCACATGCAGATTGACAGCATTCAGCTGGCAGATCAGTGTTTTCTGAAAAATCACTTTTGCAACTAGTTGCTCTACTGCTGCTGCTATGAAGCCTCAACTTCTCGTACTTTTTCTGACAACAAAGAACAAAAAGGAAGTGTTACATATTGTCCTTATCCAGAATTCATTAGAAAACCTGCAAATGAAAATATCACTTATGTAGACACACAGATAAAAATGTACTTTTTGTTCCCACTTAGCTGTTAGCCCAGGATTGCATGGTTCAGTCACTGATTCTAAATTTACAGTAAAACTTTCTAACTTTTAATCTAAACAAATTATTTCTAGTCTTTACAAAAAAAGGCATCTTTGTTCCTGATGGTCTTTTTATAACAAGTGCTGAAAGTGGGAAGAAAATGAAATAAATGCCATACCAGAAAGAAATATTGAACAACACAAAAAATAAAAGAGTGGACAAAGATAGTAGGTTCCCAGCTAGAAGCAATGGGAGATTTTCTCTCTTCCAGCTCAGATAATAAACAGCAGACCAGTTCTGGACAATGCAAAACCTGCACAAGTCAAGATGGCAGTAAAATATGAAGTGAACTTGATGAGATGTGATAACAGAGACACTTGCCAAGGCTGAACTGACCAAATGCTGACTGGCATTATCAAAGCAGAGCTAAAAAAACTCAAAACAAGGGATATAAATTAGTTGTTTGAAATATTTAAATGCTGAATCTTGTCTGTAGTATGGGGTTCTTTAATGAGTATAAAATTTTGCCTCTGCTGCTGTCAACACTTAACAGCTTTTCTGGAAAGTATAGAGATCCTTGACCCCTGTTATTGCTTCTATTTTAATGCAACATATTTTGAAAGCAGACTGTTTTTATGATCTCTTTATGTATTGTTCTAAGTCTGGTATTTCAACTGTGCATAAATAAATTCATGCTTCTTTTTATTCTGTCTTGTCAGAGCAAAGTGTGATAAAGGAGAACAGGAGATAAATTACGTAAATATATCAGATTAAACAAGTATCTGTAATATTAAAGTAATTTCAGGAGAAAATACATTTGTAAACATCTTCTTACCAAATGTGTCAAAGACAAATTGGCCTATATCTAAGGCAATGTTCTTCCCCAGTTTTTCCCTGAAGTATTTTGACCTTATTGGGACTCGTTCATACATGTGTTTGCTGTCAGACAAGGCCAGTTTTGCATTTCTGCTGGTTCCAAACTGTTCCCTAATCTGACATAGTTTGCCTTGGGAGAGACTTTCTATCACCTGAAACTTTTATGACTGACCAGTCAAATAACTGTCAGAAGCGAGAGGTAGCTCTAAGGTTTGGAGATGGACAAGATAATCACTGACAACTCCTCCTGCCTTATATTCTATGATCGTATTAAAGTACTTTGACGCAATAACAAATTGAAGCTGAATTAAGAATATTATGGGTTTGTCCTTAATAATGTGATCATATATTTTCACAGGTAGTAACTTGACTGTGATGACTATTTTTTACATTCAGCGACCTGTAAAAAAATTACACCTGCAAAGTAGGTTTTGCATATTTATTTTATTCTCTAAACATAAACAGTATAAATATTAAAAGGTTACTTTTTTCTTATCCCATCAACTGTAATTTCTAACATTTAAACTTTAATTCTAGTACTTGCTACATAAATGCCAAAACAGAATGGTGTCAGAACAAAATCAATGGAGTGAAAGGCGGAAGAAGGAAACAAGTTATGGAATGCTACGCTTTAATGACATTACCAAGTACCTACTCATTTCCAATGCAGTGGGAATTGTATGTAGCAATGCACAGACAAGCACTATCACTCATATTTTTAAATAAAAATTTTAATTTTAAAATCAACTTATAATAAAAATAAGACTTGAATATTTTAACCTATTGTAAAGATTGGACTGTTTTGCTGCAATATTAATAACCTGTTGCATTCTAAGTGTTTTAAAAATAAACATACTCCTTGCTTAAACCAACACAAAAACAGTTGCTGCACTCATACACAGCTGTTTTAAGGAAAAAAATCTTTTATGCATTGATTGCCTGAATCGAGCAAAACATATCTAAACATAAAGAAAAAGTAAATTCAAATAAACATTAATCCAATATGTCTTTTTCAGAGTTGATAAAAAAAAATAGATTAATTCAAATTGAATTGCTAATTAAGCACTACTTTGTAATGCATGTGGTGATGCTTAGAAACTAACATCATTATTAGCACAACAATTGCCAACAGTGCAGAACTGGATTTGGGTACGGGGTAAAATGACATGGTGAAAACATAGTTAGACAATTTTGAATTTCTTTGCTTTTCAGATAGCTGTGATCCTGTTCTCATTTCTTCTAACAATGTGAGGAAATTCATGTCTGCTTTTAATCACAAGAGTTGCCAGTAGTCTGCAGGGTGGTTACAAAAGCACGGACTCTTAAGCCATGAGCTTTAACCCTTCTCCCTTTGGCCACACACCCCTGTGGATGATGAAAAAGATCAAGATGGAGAAAACCCATTCCTGTGGGTAAAAAAGAGAAGGTGCAGTAGTATGCTCTGTGTCTACAGATATTTCTACAAAAGGCTTCACAATTATTTGCATTAGGGTCCTTGTGATAGAAAATTAAAATAAGCTTAAATTCCCAAATAACACAGTATTACAAAATTTTATTATGGAGAAAGAATGGGACAGAGCATGTATACCATGTGCATAGATCAGAAATTCAGAAATTGAGAAAAGGAAGTTACTCTCAGAGAATATACTAAAAATGGGCAGACATGATAGACTACTTCACCGATCACAGTAGCAGGAGGTACAAATGGCTCATACTTAGTTATGTATTTTCTGCCAACAGATTCAGGTTATAACATTTACAACGTTATAACACTTGCAGTTATAAAGCTCCCATGTTCAAAATACAGGATAGATCTCAATATTCATCATTCATTATTATTTTAGATATATTGATATTTATATTAAAATCTAGCAACGAGAAAATTAAGTTATTCTTTTCATATGTCAAACAGTATGTGAACACACTGGTTTATCAAGGACTTCTAAGCATTATTTCCAAGTTAAAAATACTTCAGAATCTATGCAGTAAATGAATCAATAATGGATGATGCCTGCATAATCAAATACATATTTCTGAAGTAATAAAAGTGACTTATTTTCAGCTTCTTGCAAACAGCCAAAGTAACGTCTAAATTTTTCAAATCTATATACCTCAAAAAAGCAATCAAATTATTATTTGAGTACTCTCTCATCTCTTTAAAGGAAAATATTAGGAAGATATTTCCTAATATTACTGTTTTGAGACTCAGATTTGGCTCCAAACACAGAAAACTCAACTTTGCCACTGGTCTGTTTGGTGACCTTACACAAACTACCTTCTTCCTCTCCACCTTTTCCTACCCAGAGCATGAAAATATATTTACCATCTTGAAACGAAAGGTACTATGTGAGAGATATTTACTATTATTATTATTCTTTGTTTGGGTCCTTTTTGTCCTGAGTTACATCAGCAACCTTAACCTTTCAGAACTGAACACACTAACACTATTAAACACCTTTCTTCCCTACATCTGCTTCTGTTCTTATATAAACAATTTCTATGGAAAACAAGGAAAGAGGAATTTGTGTGGGGAGTTGATAATGGTACTTTTGATTGGGATTATTCTCCAGCATGGATCTTGCACTATACTTGCCAGGCAAGATGACTACACTTCTCCAACACCATCTACTGACCTGACTTTCAAGTAGCTACTTATCAGTTACTTATAAAACATATTCCACTTTGGGTCCAAAAGATCTCTGTTGCTTAGTTCCGTAAACCAGGACAGAGATTACGTTCTTTATTTCAGAAACATTCACAATATGACATAACTGGGATGAAAAAGGAGGCCATAAGTACATTTTAGTAGAAAGAAGTATAAGGTAGCCAGCTTCAACAAAACATTGAACTACGTGGCAGAAACACTGAATTCTCTGACACAACGGAAAAATGACAAATTACCTGGCTCTGGAATTGCTGAGGTCCTGACTAAGATGAATTAGGTTGTCCATACCTCACAGAGTTTTTATTTCAGGAACAGCTGCTTGAAATTCTTCCTAGTATGTCTAGTCAGAATATTGTCTTTTTTCAAAAGTAAAACATTTCAGGTATAATTATTCTCTTTAATATAAAACCTCCATAATGTTTTCCTACAATACCAGGAAAAAAGAAACAACATGGCTCCTTCTGTGTCTAAGCCATGTAGCACTCCTCTGAAATTTGGAAGATATTAGCCTGATTTATTCTATCTTATTTACAGCAAGGACACAATTAGGTATCCCACTTCTCATTACCAAGCCATACTCCCCCTCAGCTTCTGCAGTTTTCTGTATCTTTCTCAGATCTTCCTGCTTTACCTGTTTCTTTCAGTATATTGAAAGTACAGCATCCATTGCAGTGGAACTAGAACTACAGTATCCCTTCCTTGAGAAGACTAGCTGTTATCCTCCAAAATAACAGCATTTTCTTTCTTGTTTTGTAGGTGTATTTTTCAAATATTTATACAAAACCAAAGTAACTTCAATGTACATTTATTAGTTCTATCATGTCTGGATAGGGCACTCTTCTCTCAGATATAGGGTAACTGCATTGAGAAATCCCAAATTAAGCTGCTCTCCATCCATAGTATGTTTGTTAAATTTTTTTGCAAATTTTATCACAGTTGTGCAATAGAATGACTACAACAAGATATGGAAAAATAATGACATGCAAAAAGTTTCCAAATGTGTAGGGTAAGAAATCTTAAACAACAACAACAAAAGGAAAATAAATGCTTATACTGTTTTAAGGTATGAATTCTACTCTATCTTTCTTTTATCTCAGTACTTTTTACATTTCAAATGACAGTGGTTTGTTAAAATTCTTCTGGAAGTTTTGGCATCTTTGTATTGAAAACAAAAGTTATGGTACAAATCATGATCTTGAACTGATAGGTCAAAAAACTATGGAGGGGGGAAAAAAAAAAAAAAAAAAA